>JANHGB010038817.1:0-111200 GCA_026283785.1 Coracopsis vasa
AAGGCTGCTATGAGGTCTCCACGCAGCCTTCTCTTCTCCAGGCTGAACAGCCCCAATTTTCTCAGCCTGTCTTCATACGGGAGGTGCTCCAGTCCCCTGATCATCCTCGTGGCCTCCTCTGGACTTATTCCAACAGTTCCATGTCCTTTTGATGTTGAGGACACCAGAACTGCGCACAATACTCCAAGTGAGGTCTCACTAGAGCAGAGTAGAGTGGCAGGATCACCTCCTTTGACCTGCTGGTCACGCTCCTTTTGATGCAGCCCATGATACGGCTGGCTTTCTGGGCTGCGAGTGCACACTGCTGGCTCATGTTAAATTTCTCATCGACCAACACCCGCAAGTCCTTCTCCCAGGGCTCCTCTTAATCTCTTCTCTGCCCAACCTGTAGCTGTGCCTGGGATTGCTTTGACCCAGGTGTAGGACCTGGCACTTTTCATGGTTAAACTCCATAAGGTTGGCATCAGCCCACCTCACAAGCGTGTCTAGGTCCCTCTGCTTGGCATCCCTTCCCTCCAGCATATCAACCGAACCACACAGCTTGGTGTCATCAGCAAACTTGCTGAGGGGGCACTCAATCCCACAGTCCATGTCACCAACAAAGATGTTGAACAAGAGCGGTCCCAACACCGATCCCTGAGGGACACCACTCGTTACTGGTCTTCAGCTAGACATTGAGCAATTGATCACAACTCTTTGCATGCGGCCATCCATAATCTTTTCCTCTCTTTTCTCTCTTTTTTTTTTTCAATGATGTCACCTTTTTAGAAAATTAATTTATAAAATCAGAACTCTTCTTCAGAAAATTAAATTGTTTTAGTCTAGATGAAAACCATGCAGACATGTCAATTCATTCCTTTAATTTCTGTCTCTGCTGCCATTGCTTTGTACAGCTAGTGTCATGTGTTTCTCCTTAACAGCTTTGAGGCTGGAACTTGACAACTTGACCCATCGGGACTGTAAACTAAAATCACAGGATTCCCCACTGATACCTCTGCAATAGAAATATTACTGAAGGGGAACTGAAGTGAACAGTTTAAAGCTGCTATGCTTCTATGACCATTCCTGAGCTACACCTCAAAGTAGAATATTTCCCAGCCCACCTCCCATTCATGGAAAGTATTCCACTCAGCATTTCTTTATCTTGGCTATGAGAAACCTTGGATGGAACTGAGTGTAGAAGTTTTGTAGAATCTGTACAGTTAATCATACTATGATTACGCATATTTTTTGTCCAGTTGAAAGAGCAGCCTGTATTTCTGCCTCAATGCCAAAAGAACAAGCAACAGGGGCAGCAGCAGAACCAAAAGGTCAACGCAAATCACACTTCTACTTGTAGCTTTCCCAAATAAGGATGCAAAGAAAGAGAGTATTTTCTTTCAGTCAGGATGCATTGCTCCCAGAAGCACTGCTCCCACCTCCCTTAGGTTATAACATTTAAGCCAGCATAAGGAAGATAATGCAGTCACAAACTTACATATAGATACAAACAGCTCACCTCAGTACATTTATTAGCAGCTTTTACCAAGGATCAAGGAACAGAAACGCTACTGCAGAGGTAGTGTTTCTGTAAACAATCAGGGGGAAAAAACAATACTGCTGTGTTGTATGATTGTATATTATCCACATAGCTCCGCTCAAGCATGTCAACATCCTTTTTAAGAATCTTCCCACCCACCTTTTCTCATTCCAAGCAGTAGTAATACCAGCCTCTTCTTGCTGTTTTAGTTAGGAAAATTATGTTTTAAAGAGCCATAATTAAATGGAAGTAGAGAGCCACTGAAAAAACTAACCATTATGTTCCATTGAAATCCACTGCCTTCAAAGGCAAAATCTAATTAAAGTTTAAACTACAATGTTAATTGTACAGTACTGAGAATCATCATGTATTATGGGTTTATTAACAGGTTTTTAACTTGAGTAATTTCAGAGAGGCAAATGCAACTTCTGGAACCCATGTTATGACATGGAAATTGTTAGCAGGAAAATATTTGCTTTACAGTTGGTTTAGGACAAACTATCTAAAGAGATCTTGCTAAGAGCTTGGGAACATAGAGCACCATGTAAATCACAATGTAGTATTAAGATTATCCTCAGAACTATTTATACTGCTTTTCAATTTTGATCGTATCAGCATAGTTCGAACTGAACCTGCAAATAACACTGCTGCAAACAACCAGATTCTGAGAAAAGACCATGAACAAAAGAATTGAACGAAATAATTTTTCATGGAGTGTAAGAAAACAAAAATAACCTATTCCATGTCAGCACCATTCAATCCTCATAAAAGGCAGCATTTCAAACCAGATTTTTTTCTGAATTTCTTTTTCTACCTGAAAACTTTTAAAATGGAGAAACATTCATTCCTCTATGCATGTTTGCTTTGGTTTTGGCTCTCAGATAATTCCTAATAATATATAAGCCTCCAGCTGAGGCCTAACACTTTGGAATCTGATTACCTTTTACTTTTATAGAGACTTAGGTTAATTAAGGCTCAGGTCCTTGAAGCATTATGTAATTACTTAATACTGAATTCAACGCCTAAATATCTTTAAGGATTTAAGTGTTAAGAGTCTATTTCACTTATAGAAATGGGATTCTGGCCCTCAGGTAAAATTGTCACTTTTCATTTTTTTTTCCCATTGCTTTGAACTTTCACTCCTGTATGTATGAGTTTTTCATAAACAAACTCAGATGAGTGCGAGTGACATGCATAGGCTGTTTGGAGCCACATTTCAGAATTCCTCATACAATGCCATTTGCATGGGAGAAATGGCTTCTTGCCAGAAACAGGTGAAAAATGAACACTGCATTAATTTCATATTAAGCATATAAATCAAAACTAGACTATCCTTTAGTTACAGATTTTCTGCTATGTACTGTCAACTATTTCTGCCAAATTTCAGGGAAGCAATTTTGTTTTGAAGACAGAGGTAGTGCTATTCTTCAGATTGATCTGTAGACCTTTCTCTACAGATGAGTACTACTGTTATTGCAGAAATATATCTGTGATTTTCCAAGTTCGGTATTCTACTGAAGTAAAAGAGATGAGGTTGGTTTTGGCATCCAATTAAGTTCCATGGAAAAGAAGCTGTTGGATGAAACTGCCTACAGATGGAAACCTTTTTATTCCCAGAAGGAATCATGCAAATAGTTCAAACCCGCAGGCTGACATTTTTCATTCACAAAAAGAATCAAGTCATTTCATGAATGATTTGTGAACAGAAAATAGAATTAAATTCACAGCTAATACTCCTTGCAATAAATTATTCAACCAGGTCTACTTTTTGCCTAAACATAGCTATAAATAGCCTTTTTCCGTAACAGTATAATTTCTCACCAAGAGAAAGCATATTCAAAGAGTGTAAGATCTTCCTTGTCTGTGAATAAACCATTTAAAAATGGACTATTAATGCAGTCATTTTTATAGCCTGTTTCTTGTATCCTGATTAAAGAATGGTGCGATCAATACAAGTAGGTTAACAGCTCAATATATAAAATGTTAAGGATGTAAGTAACCCATTCCATAATTATACGTATATTTTAAATTAGAGAATTATGCACCAAAAGAAGTTTTTAAAAGGATTCCATGCTTATATTTGGGAACAATTCTTTAAAGAAACCACAATGCCAAAACCAGGCAGCTTTCTAAAGTATAGGAAATAGACTCTTCAGTCCAAGCTCTGTTGAAACACTTTATACCTTGAAAACCTAATTCTGCAAATCTTGAAAATCTAATTCATATCTTTGAAGGAGACCCCTCTTTGAAGTACACCACTTCATTTTCATATAATCAACAAGAGTTAAAGGATCAGATGCTAAACCTGGTCACTAACATAGATACACTAGAACACCATTCATGCAATCTCAGTAATTAAATATCTACTACTTCCTCTGAAACTGATGGTCGTTAATTTGAAAAGCTGTGAAAAAAATTGGTCATTTTGGGGCTTTGCATTTATGGGGAAAAAAAATCAGGGAGAAGAATAAAAAAGAAATAAAAAAAAAGAACCAGGCTTCATTAAGATGACCTTTTTGTACCATTGTACCAGCAAGAATAAGAGCTTCTTAATTGTAGTTACTCTTGGGGCTTAACAGATACAAAGAGATCCTACAGCTGTAAGACAGACTACTGGGAAACATGGACAAATCACAAATCTAAGATGAAAAGGCATGGACATTTCTAATAATGTGAACTCTTGTTAGAAAGAGTTGATAATGTTAATGCTTTTGTGCATATGCCCTTATTAGCCAAGCAATAAGAAGATGCTATCTATCAATTTTCAGAAGACATCTTGAACTGCATACAGTATACAGTCAGAAGCATATTAGCTCTTGAATGTTTTAACAGACATGCAATTTTACATTTACTTACTAAGGCTAAAAAGCATGCTTTTTGTAATCCAAGGGTTCAAAATGCAAGTCATATGCTATTTTCCTGAAGTGACAGGTGCCCTTCATTATTTGTTTCAGGAACTGAATTGTTCCATTGCTTTGTCAGATACTTGTCCTTCCTAAAGATATTTGCCAGCACATGCCTACTGTTGATCATCTTTAGATCAGGTTAATAAGAATCACTTCCACCTTTGGGAAACTGTGTGGCCCACTGCTGTGAACAAGCAATCATTCTTAACACTTATCATGCATATCCTGTGGCAAGGGACTTTACAGCTACTATTACCAATTTTCATGGTATTGTGGAGTTAGGAAAACCTACACTGCATTATTTCACATCCATGGCTCAATAATAAAGAAAAAGATGCTTTATAGAATGATAGAAAGTGGGAACAAGTTGCAAGGAACCACATATTCTGCATAGGATACACTGCAGTGTCTGTCAGGAAGATACAAATTGCTCATCATGTGCTAATCCAGCTCCATGTATTTATCTTACCTCCAGGATATTTTTGATTTTTTGATCCCTTGGACAGGATAAGCATCCCAGGAAGTTCCAAAATAGAACAAAGTCTACTCCTCAGTATGAGCTAGGAATCTGGAAAAGCCTGACATCCATTTTCATTTAAGCATAGAAGATATGTCAAGGTAGGGAAGGGGGATATATAGTAACGAATTAACAACATATTCAGCCCATTCCTGCCCCCAGGACCTGGCACAACATCCTTCCCCCCAAAAGTTTCACAGATTTCAGATTATCACGTCTGAAATGCTGCAGCACTTGACCCAGAAACACATTGCCTCTAGTGTATAATATTAGACTAAGCTGTAGCAACACTGTCAGAAACTTATCAAATTTAAGGCTGTGGAAGGAACATCTGAAAAATCGTGGCTTTCCTCCTTGATCATAGTCCTGCCTATGCTAATTAAAACACACATCTCTGGTAGGGAGTTAAGAGCCTTACATTCATAACCCTTCTTTTTTTAAACTCACCTGTATCCTATTCTGCAGCTTTCACATCAACCCAGATGTAAGGACCATGCACATATTTTTGTGATGTTCTATAAAGAATTGCTTCCAATTGAATTGGTGTAGTCCAGCACATACTGACAAGGAACCCTGCAGAGAGCATCAGATGTGATAGCACATGCCACTATACTCAGAAGATGGCAGCTGCCAGGGGGGATTAACTATCAAGCTCTTAAAAAAATGGCAATTTTAACTTGAACTGACAGAAGAGAAATTCATAGTTCATGCAAAAGCAGGAGGCATTTCCTTTCACACACAAACAAAACTTTTGAGATAACTGTGCTGAGCAAAGCAGGTGCAATTGTTTCCTTTCTAAAAGAAAATGTCTTGAATAGAGACATCAACTCAAACACTTCTTCTGTTTCAGGCTAATTTAGTCCAAGAATTTGCACAACTAGAAAAAAGATGATGCAAATAGCTAGTTATGCTTCTGAACAAATTGCTCATATAAATTCTCCAAGGAGCTGACCTTTCCAAGAAAGATTTCAAACAATGCATAAATGAACCTCTTGATAATCCTTTTTCTAGACAGAACATGACTGGAGTGGGAGATATCTGGAAGCTTTTGCCTTTCATAACATGTACAGGAAAGAAACAAATTAAGAACGTTCTTATCACATCAGGATACTCTAAACCAATGATTACTTTTTTTTCCGATTATACTTGCTGCTAAAAATTCTCAGAGCAAAGCTATTAAAACCAACACAATAACAGTTGTTTTGTTGGGGTTTTTTAATAACACTTTAATATCATAGGAAGGATTATCAATTTCATACCAGGATGTCAAGATAATACAACTTTATTTATTTTCCTACCTGTGCTAGCTTTTACATGCCTAGTTAAAGAAGTAGTACAAAAAGATGCATGCCTTATATCCACTATACTGCCTATAGTGTTTCTCTCTGTTCCAGGTTTTTATTGTTTTCCAGTCACAGCTTGTGACAAATCACAAATTTTATCCCTATATATCTCTTGGTTATACTTGTTATTACTTAATAGCTATTAATCATCCTTCTGTTGCCTTTAGGTATGCCCTCTGTTCTTAGGCTATTATTATCTATATGCCCAGGAAGGTGCTATGTGTTCCTTCTGTTAAGTGTGCATCCCTGCTAGAAACAAAACATTCTTTTGTTAGCTAACTGATAGTCCTTAAAATGGGCAAAATCTTGCTCTTTCATTAGAACTCTGACTGCCAATAGTTTTATTTTGGATGAGATGGATATATGGGATGAAATATTTTGCGTATGAGAGATAGAGAAACTGTGGTTTTTTTGAAAGAACCTTGATGTAGCATTATTTTATTTGAATTACAGTGCAGAGGTTTCAACACCCAAGGACCATAAAAAATTATTATTTTTCTGAAGTACCTGCACACACATTTAATAGGAATTTTTTACAAAAAAACCCTCCAGATTTCTATTGGATGCTGCCAGTTCTTTGAAATTTTCATTAATGTTTTTCTGTGAAATTTTCTATGAATATTTAAACTCGAAAATATATCCTCAGAAATATCACATTTTAACATTTCCTAAAACAAGTAATATTTTTCAGTTGGAAGCATTTTGATTAGAATTTTAAATTAATGCAGAGTAAGAAGATGAAAAGTTACCATAATTGTTATGGTAATTTTATTCTTACAAATGTTTTGTTTTCTTCCTTTCGACTATTTGAGTCACAAAAGCTGACAACATTTCAGTCTTTTATTCTGATTTGGGATGTGATTTTATTTTCAATCTCAAATGTACTTGCAGGTTACAACAGGCTCATCTAAAAGCAAGAAGATAAAAGGAGAGATGTGATGAGCTGTCCAAGGGAGTAAGAGCCACACTGGGAAAGATCAAGGGAGAAAAGCAAACTCTCATTGGAATGGCTCCTCAGAAATAAATGAAATCACCAAATTCCTAACTTAAAATTTTTCCACTAACTGCATGGTATGGAGGAGAGCTGCTAATCCAGTATGTAAGAGCAACATTTTCCCAGTAACTTCAGCTAAAGGGAGACTGGAAAAGGATTGAAAGCAAGTCCTTAGTAACAAACAGAAGAGAAAGAGGCAAAGACCTCATTACTAGAGTGCTATACAAAGGCCTAATTAAAGCGCTACTTGCTTTTACAATTTTTCCTTCCTTTTTGTCCCATCCCACAAGGAACATTTTGTAAATCCTGCCTTGTCAGCCTAGCACATGGGGACAAAAATGCATCAAATGCTTGAGTAAACTGGGTTATATGGTGTTTGTAAGATTATGACAGGATTTGTTGCTTGAGGAAAGTGGATCATCTAATTTCCTTTGTGGGTGATTTGCATTGCAAACATCTCTCCTGATATTACAAAAGCGGAATTGAGATCCCGAGCCAAGCAGCTGACTTCCAGCCTCTCTGGAAGTACAAGATTTTTTCCCTGAGGTTTTGTTGGTATTTTTTTGTTTCATTTGTAAGACTTTCAGTAAGTTAAATGTGCACCGCACTGAAACCAGCAACCAGCTGGTCTTGTTTAAGAGTTTGCAGACACCTTTGAGAAGTTGCTGTTATTGCATGTCCCATGGTGACACTTCACTGAATTACAACAAATATTAAGGACCAGCCCAGGGTGCATGTGAAGGGAGTTTATCCTGGGGACTATTCCTTGCTTCCCTAAGCCAAGTACAAGTGTAAGAGCATGGGTCCTAGAGAAATTCTGTGGCTGACTGAGAGCAAATTCATAATAAAAGTACAAGTAGAGCACTCAGTTGTCCAGCCTGAGAACAACAACAGCCACTGCATACTGGGTTTTGCTATAGGAAACTCAGCCACATGCCTCATAGTTAGGTTAGAGCAAATTTTGCAAATATTTCTTTGCATAGGCTGGTTTAGTAATTACTTCCATAACATCATTTCAGATCTGTAAAATTTCCATAGCTACACCATTCCTTATTTATTAGCAAAGCCATCTTTTACCCATTTAGGGTTTTTTTTCCCTGTCATACCATCATAAAAACAGGTTTATGTCCTTTTTCAGTTGGAGTCTCATTTACTGCTTGCCACCTTTATCTTTTCTGGGTCAGCCTCTTCTGGCCCATGGTGATTTTGGCCCCCTCAAAGTGAGACACTCAGACTAAAGTCAGGACTTGTCAACAGTGTTTCTATTAAATCTGAAGTGCTGGTGGTGAGGGGAGAAATATCACTTTAATGCCATTTGTGTTCATAGTAGGACTCTTTGAGCAACATATACAAAATTGTTATAGCAGTCTTGACTTCAATTCAGCAACATGCACGAATACCCTTTATCTCTCTTTTGCCCCCTACTCCTTCTTCTTTATTGGTAGGGGAAAAGGAAGAGACAAAAGGGATGTTTATAAGTAGAAAAAAAAAAAGTCAGTAAAAAAAAAAAAATCTCAACATTTTTAGTTAGCTGTAGATTTAGGACCTTTCTCAGAACACAGCATAAAAATAAGTTTTTACTGGCAACTTCAGTGTTTCTAAGCACCTCAGGGGCTGCTGGAAGGGAATTCAGCTGTAGGCTGACTGAATTCAAGCAGCTGATGACCTTGTATATATGAAAGTACATTATGCATCCTCTTTGACTGACTTTCATGGGATATTTAGGCTTTTTGGTTTTGTTGTGTTTCATTCTTAGAACTCTGCACAAGTTTTTTTTCTAACAGCATATAACAGACTATGGGCTCAGATTCCCTTTTTCTGGCAAAATAACACACAGCATTAACCCACCTGTTCAAAATTGGCTGAAAAGCAAGGAAATGTAAGGAGCTCTCTGGTCTGAAGGATTAGATATTTCTTAGTCCAGGCAAAGACACTGCACTTCTATACCCCTCTGCATATTTCCGGTTTTGTAGCAATATTTTAATATTAGAAAATATTATGCATTACTCCAGCCCTTTCAGTCAGTCTCATATTCCTCCTGAAATTTTTTCTAGTAGCCCTCAGATATTTAGCTTCCACTGCCTACAAACATGTGCCTTTTAAATATCAGTATGTATGTAACAAGGTTGATGTCTACTACCATGTTCAAGGGCTTTCTCCTTGAAGGTGACCCAAGTATTTCCTCAATATACAGCATGACCCTTTGCAACACTGCACACATGAGTGTGGGAGGGAAGAAGGCTGCAGTGGTGACTTTCCTCACTCTCAAAATGCATTCCACTCTTCCTAGCTTATTTTTCCTTCACATTCTCACCTAATTGTATTCAAACCACCCCTGCCTCTACTTGCAAATATTCGAATCTGGACTTTTAGTAGCACTCTTATAAAAGCCATTACTTCAAGCTTTCCCACCTCCAGAGTAATCTTACCATCTTCCTTGCTCAGGAATACAGGTGGGAAGGTGGGAAGCTTTTTTCCCAGCTGTGACAATTGTCAAGATTTAGAAGTCCTACATTGAAAATATGAACAAAATAAAATTTTAGGGGAGGAAAAGAAGGAAAAGAAGCATTGCACTATTGCCTAAATGGACCCAGGACCTAAATGTGGCCCAGGCTCACAACAGGTTTTCAAAGTTCAGGCGCCTGCTTTACAATTATTTTAAATTAATTAATTTTTTTTTCTTGCAGAATTCTCTCAGGTCTGCATTCTATACATCACACTGATGGCACCGCTTTATTTGTATGTGGATCTTTGTGAAAGTACATATATTCTATATCTGCAAAACCCAGCAAAATTAGAGTTCCATTTTATCTGTTGTGTTCAATATCCAGAACAAACCAACCAGGGTAGCTCAAAGTATAGCAGTGTCATTAGGACTGGTATTTTCATATACACCAGTAACACTGGTTTACTGCTGTTCCTATTGACTTTAGCACTAAATCAAGGCCAAATGACTTTGTAAATACTGCTAACTTTGTTTTCAATAGCATAATTCATGAGCATTTCATTCATCCTGATTGAAATTGCATCTGTGTGTTACTTTGCTGACCTGTTATTTTTAGGTACCCCTACCTAAGCTACTTTCAAATCACATACTATATATGCAGCAACATTTTTTTCTGCTTCAGCCACCTTGTCTTTTTGTATCTAGTGTAATTAATATTTGTTTCCCTCTTACTTATTGGAAAAGACACAGGAAGAAAATTATCATCTAATGCAAGGAACAGCTCCTCTCTGAGAAAAAAATTAGAACACTGCAGTTTGGAAAGCAATGAACAGGTATATGACAAAAATACTTGAAATTATGAGCAATATGAGGAATGTGAATTGGGAACAATTTTTTATTATGTCTTGCAATACAAGAGCTATGGGGAAACAAATGAGATTTTCAGGAAATACTGTTTCATACAACATAGAGTTAAAGCAGGAAACTCCCTATCACAGGAAGTTGTTGAGACTCAATACAAAGAATTCAAGAAAAATTAATGGAAAAAAGTGTTACCAAGGGCCAATAAAAACCACTTATGGAAACAATACTATATGTGTTTTCTAAGCCATAGGCTGTGGGAAGATGTAGGATGTAAAGGAAGAAGCCTCATCCAATTCTCTGTGTTCCTAAGCATTTGGCCACTGTCAGAGACAGTGAGATGATCTGAGTCATTACAGCCATTCTTTTTATGGGTGTTTTGAAATGTGAAGTGCTTAAAACTCTTATTCTTTTCACTATATTACTGCAAGCGCTGCTTTCCTATTTGAAATATGGTAAACAAACTCTATTTCTCGTTTGCCAAAGAAACATTAATTAGCATACAGGTGTGTGTCACCTAGTACTTACTATGTCACATACTATATATATTAGGAGGTAGAAAGAGGTAAATGACAAATACGGTTGAACGTATGAGTAAAATACTGAATATAAGATCCATTTAAACTGGATAAATTGGAATTAAAAGTTCTCACTCCAAATGTAAAAGCCTTAGTTCTTTGCAAGTAGTACAATGAATGTGATTGTTGAAGAGTTGGATTGAAGTCTTGAGATTCAAGTGGAATTAATATTTTTTAACCTTAAGTTATTGTTTTTAGTAGTAGTTTTGGATGACACTTTTCAAATGCAACAGTCCACTTGTAATTCTATTTTCTTATCTGTTCTACCAACACATCTATTTTTATCTGAGGTATGAGATAGTTAAAAACATTGGCAAAGTATTAGGTTTCCTGATTCCATCCCTAAGGTAGAAGTTCTGTGAAGGAAAACAACCACATTCAGTTGTTCTCAATCTGGTTCTTAACGGAGTTAGAGGAAACATGCCTATTTGAGGTCAGATGGGAACAGGTCAGATATTGGCTTGCACACAAATTGATGTGGTTAAGTGTTGACTTCAACAAGAAGCAGAAATGTAAGTGACAGTTCAGGTTATAGCATATGAAAATAAACTTGAACACTAAAATGTGAAATTAATAATTTTAATATAAATTTATTATACATTTCCATTCATCAATTTAGTTTTTTGGTGAAAAATAGAAAAGTACCCAATTTCTTTTTCCTAGATGATCTGATAAATGGTGGTAATCTGTGGCTTTGCCACAGACTGACTATGGTGTTGGCAAGTCTGTTACTGTCTCTGGGTGCCAATTCTTTAGCCTCAGGGTAAAAGTATTTCCTTGATCTGTCCTCTGTGTTCTGCCACTAAATCACTCAAGGAGTACCTACTGCCGTCCACAACAGTACATAGCCCAGGGATATTCAGCACTGTTAAGCAGTGTGACTTCCATGCACGTAACACTGACTTATCTATACCATCTCACTTTATGTGCTCTGGAGCTCAGGTTGAATTACAACGCCTGATAATCTGACAGGGAAGGAATTTCCACCAGTTGTCTCAGAGATTTTGTCTCCAGGGTTACATGTTTGTCTGCTGGAGAGTTTCTGCTTTGAAGAAGTGAAGCTGCATTGCTTTCATAACCCCTGAGGATATTGGGAAGAAGCTGTTTAAAATTATTCTTTGGCCAATATGTGGTTGAGTGGAAATTAATGTAAGATGGAAATTTTTTAGCACTCTTCAGGGATGATCAAATTATCTCTTTCTATCTAGATAGCAGTAGCTGCGCTAATTGCCATGCTGCATGTGGTTTTGTGACACCACTGCCACCAGAATTAAATTGCTTCATTGATCAAGATCCTGAGTAGTAATGGCAGTAGAAAAGATGCCACTGGAAGAGGTCAGAAATCTATTTCAATCAGAAGAAAAACCTAAACAATTGAAAATACACTGCAAAATAAAAACTGTGACATATTTCCAGTTGTGACTAGCAAAAATTTAATTTACGCAAGGTTGACCTAATTTATTTCCAAAATGTCAAAATGTTCCACTGTATTTAATTATTGGATTTGATTTATTGCTTGGTTAGCTTAGATTTTAATTCACATATTAAACAGAATCCATGAAAATAAATGTTAGCATTACAGTCCAAATAAAATTATTTGGAATAATAACATTTAAGCAGTTTACCTTTATCAAAATGAGTCGTGCTTCTCTCAGAAAGCCAACTGCTTGATATTAGTGAAATGAAATGGGAATATCAAAGCAATTTGTTTGAAATTTTTCCTCATCAAAACTCCTGTAGAAGGTGGCATATTTCTGTGAAACATTTTTATTTTAATAAAACTGCACTTTTTGATAATCATTCCACTAATTGTCTTCTAGAGGATCCAGACATTGCACCTCATCTGTCTTCTCAAATCTAGATTAGAGAAAAAAAAAAGTTCTGTAAATTTCCCTTTTTTTTTCCTCCTGCTGACTGAAAAGGTTGCAAATGTGCTTAATGATGCCCTGGGATTCCCAATGTCCAGGAAAATTCCCACAGGTCTCTGTAAAAAAACTAGGCAGAATCCCATGGAATTGTACAAGGGCACCACTTGAAAGGCTGCAACTTCTCAAAAACATTGTAAGGCATGCACGGAGAAAGATTTTCTCTCTACTTCCTGCTTCTTGTAAACCTCAGTGATAATGGGGAAAAGATAGATACTTCTTTTTTCTGAGTAGATGGTCATATGTTCGCATGATTGAGCTCATGTAACAGGTCTGTGCTGACAAACCAGCTAGATTCAGATCCCTTACATACACTATAGGTAGGTCTCCTGTTGACCTCTGTTTATTCAGATGGCTGAAGGGTCCCCAGAGAAGAATCAAGAAGACAATGCAAAATACACACACTTCATCAGATAGTGGGACAAAGACAATTAACATATTTGCTTCTCTGCTACCAAGGATTCTGCTACACTGACAAGCACAAAGACTCAAAATAAATTCCCTATCTAATAATTCAAACATTAAAGATAAAAATACTGGAGAAGCCCAATTCAAAAACTAACAATAAATTTAATAAGAATTCATACAGTCCAGTTAGTCTCAGTGGAGCTGGGTATGATTTTTTAGTTCTTCCCTTACAAAATACAAACTGTGGAAGAGAGAGATCCCCAGTGAGCCAGGAGAGACCTGGGAGAGAAAACCTTATCTAGTGCTCTATCCACTGAGAAACACTGCTCCTGAACAATCTCACTACTGTTGGGAATTCATTGAATAATTACATATACCTTTTAATTAACAGTTAAAGATATCTATAGGAAAATCTTGGGAAGCCATTGCTTTGCTGAAGGCTAAAGAGCAAACTGAAATTTTTATGGGATCCTGCAAAAGTAGAATTTGTCTGATCTAGTGCAGTTTTACAATACATATACCCGGTATTGCATTATCTACTTTCCTAATCAATGGAGAGAAGTATTTCTCAACACCTCACTTCCCAGAAAGACATCCAGAATAGGCCAGCTGAACCGCCTTTTAAGATGCTTTGTAACTTTTCACTAAATATTAAGTATGACTTGATAATTAGCTAAGAGACAGACATTTGCTCTGTAGCCATTTGAGACTAGGTGACAAATCTTATCAAAAGTGGTGTGAAACAGAGGTTTCTGAACACCTTGTGGACATCACTGCAGTCAATTGAGAAAATGAAAAAACAGGTAAAATACGATGCATGAAATATAGATCGCTTGAGGAAAGGTCCAGAAGGATCACATGATGTATTGGTAGCTGCTGAGAACTAGATTACCCAAGGAGTTCAACCACAGAAACCACCTGAGGTGAAATGGAGCCCACCTCTTAATTATTCTCAGTAGAAACTGTTCAGATCTTGCCTTTTGGTTATGAAATCTGATCTCTCACATGTACCCGCTATCCCTCAAACTGTCTGATTACACTTCCATCACTGTTCAGCTGACCACCATCCTTCAAAATACTCAGTTGTTTGAATGAGGGGGAACAAAAAACTCAAAAAAACCTGCTTCTGATCCCCAGTTAAGCTTTTCAGAAGAAATTATAGCTCTCATACCCTACTTTGAAATATTGCATATTTCAATCTTCCTCTCCTATTATAAAGTAACTTTGGAAGATATTCAAAAAGCACTCTGATGACGAGCTGGTTTAGAGTCTAGTCCTGTAGTATTCAAGAAGACACCATTTCTGTAGGTGGGGCATGAGGTTTACTTTAACAGGATTGAAGGACAGATTGCAAACTTAACAGTTGTCTCTGGTTCAGGGCTGTCTGAAATGTAATGATTAATTTCAAGGGACCTGAGCTACCTTCATGGATAGAGCGATCCTGGCTGTTTCACCTTCCTCTGCAAGGGATTCTGGCCAGTTTTGCTGTGTGGTAGCATTAAAAGAGCTTGAAACTTTTTTGTATGAATTGTGGCTCACTGTAGATCACAGTTTAGAAGAAATGAAGAAACCAGTGATGGAATGACAAAGTAAAGCTCCATATCACACTGGCAAGTTCTCAGTAGGAGAGCCCAGCTGACTTTAAGGACATACTTGACATGATAAACACACCAAAAAAAATGTTATTTTTACAAATCCACAAGAGAATTCACAGGATAGTGAAATCTCCCAATTTTTATCTGCTCCAGCAGAATATAAAGACGCAGTGAGCAAGCTCAAGGATGGGCTGACCTCAGTGTAGCAGAACTGCATCAATCCATGGAAAAACTTGCATCCTCTCTTTTTTTGGTGCAGATTCAGTGTTATGGGAAGAATCCTGTTGTATTTTCCATTCTTTAGCCTAATCAGATACATAATATCACTCTCCCACAGATTGAACATTCTTATACTGAAACAACTCATATTTAATATAAAGTATTTGGTTTAGGCTTCGGTTCTTTTTTTCTTTTTTTCTTTTTTTTTTTTTTTTTTTGGTGGCTGAAGCAGCTCACAAGCTCACAAGAACCATAGTAAATTAAATCCAGAATGCAGCTGCTTTACTTCTGATTTTAGTGAGGATGGATTTTTAATTATCAAGCCAGATATTTGCCCAGCACTATTCTGAAAAAGATAATTAAAAGCTTGAATTGGGCTGATACCTTACTTGTAAGCAAGTATGAGGCATTTCAACTAGTCTACATCAGAAATGAAGGAAAGCAATTATTCGGAAATATCACTCCAAACCATTATCAATTTCAGAACTATGTCCCATATTTCCACCATCCCAAGCATGTCCTCGAGCAATTATAGCAACAAAATTGTTATATTCCAATTTTGCCTTCTCCTAGTCTCAGCCTTGCCTTTGATAGAATATTAAGTAGACGGCATGGTCTAAAAATCTATACCAAAACCCAGAAGGACTTTAGCACCTGGAGGTAGAGGAGACAGTTGCAAGAAAATCAGTCCTCTGGGTTGCTACAGTCTTACAACACTACAGACTCTTTCAAGTCTGAAATTTTCAGTTAGCATGTAAGAAACCTGGCATTCAACTGCCACACATCCTATTCAAAACATCTGACATCATTCTTCATGAGTAACTCACAGCTGCAAATTGGTAAATAATTTGCAAATTCATCTGTCAAATAACATACAGGTCAAATTTCTTCATTTTGGAGTAAGCCCCAGTGCTTGTCTGGCTATGACAAACACAGACAACTACAAAATGTACTCAGGCAAAATGTTCTTGCAACATTACCTTGCATCACTGTTTACAGAAAGGAAATATCTCGTTATTTTATATTTACCACATTGTGAACTTGAAATTGAGAAAAAACTCTCTGCTTTTCCATTGCTATGAACACAAAACTGTCAAGCTTCCTCTCTACTGGAGGATCAAGAATGTAAACCAAAAGGAAAAAGCCCTGAAACAAGAGACTAAGCTGAATTTCCTAGCAGTAAGACTATCCAGAGGTGCCTGCATGACTTAAGAGAAATTTGTTTCTTCAACTCATAACCACCATAGCTGCATTTGACCGCGCACACATGGTTGAAGTGCCTGAAGCTGTTTGTTACAGTTGCTCCTGATTCTTGTTCCTGTAGCCTGCTGCACCCTTGCTGAAGCATTCAGCCTGACCACATACAAGTACATTGACTTCTGCTTCAAAGCCAGATCCATCACATCAGACCGTGCTACAATCTGTACATAACAAACATTTCTACGTGTTCTGCAGTCATGCAGTTACCATCAAGAGCTTTTCTTCATATATCACTTGTACAGAGCTCCTTCACAACTACTAAATACTGTTATCTTTCCCTCCTTTCCAAGTTTTTGCCTATTTCAAAGTTGTTTTACCAATTTGGTATTTTTCCTCTACACTGTCATAAAATGTTTGGATCTCAACGCTACTTTCTTTTTGCTGTCTGTAACCCTTCTGACGAATACAGTGCACAAGCCAAGAAATACCACACAGCTGGAGACAGTCACGGCACTCAACTGTCATCCATTTTATTTCTGCTTACATTTATGTTTCTACCTTTCTTCTGCCAAAGAAATATTTGATGTCATATTATCCATGTTTGCTCCTCTTACTTTGAAACTTTAACCATTCTTTCAATGGCTGCATTCCACTGGAAGATGTCTCTCTCCCCTGCCATCATACCACTTTATCATTTCCTAAGCTCTCGTTATCTCATTTTTTGCTCCCTTTTCCTCCATTGGTAGGAATCTTTAGATTAGCAGTCACTTTACCACGGAGGACAACTGATTTTTATACTAAAATATGGGCCAGAATGATAAAAAGGAACTATTCATGCTCTTCTTTGTCTTTCAATGTATTAACCATACTTCCCCAATATACCAGGTCATGTTACAGAGCAATAAAACCTATACACATAAATAATTGATCATTTGGTTTCCTAGTTATTCTAAATGTCAGACCTTGCTGTGATCCAACTTCCCAACCCAAACGCCAAGCTACCAAAAGATTGAAAACACATATCCTCCATTCTGTTCATTTTCCCTCTACCTGTAAATGGAAACCAGGAAAAAAAGAAAAGAAAAAAAAAAAATGCAGCAAAACTATAGAGGTCCTCAAAAAGTAGCAGGAATTGCGTGGAAAAATAAGTAAGGCTTCTATAGATTTATGGTGGCATACAGTGAGTATTGTCACAGACTTCCATGGCTAAATGGTTTCAGATTTCATTCTTCTGAAAGAAAACCTGAATGTTTGCAGAAAAGTAACATGCATGCTGCATGCTGTATGCTCTGCTAAAGATATAGGGTTGGTATAAAGAGGAAGTGGCATTGTTCCTGGTGTCAGTGTTAAATCATCTGGGTGTGAGGAAGTAGCAGAAATCATTTTTTGTGAGAGCAGGTTAACTCCTGACAGGTTCTCCTGTCAGATAATTTCTACTTTTAAGTGAAGCTTCTCTCTGGGTAGACCTTACTGCAGACTTTCAGTTCTTAAAAGTGACCTGTAAGAAAGATGAGGAGAGAATTTTTAGCAGGGCTTGTTGCAATAGGATGAGGGGTAACGGCTTTAAACTAAAAGAGGGGAGATTCAGCCTGGACGTGAGGAAAGTTATTTATAATGAGGGTGGTAAAATACACGCAAAGGCTGCCCAGAGTGGTGATGGATGCGCCATCTCTGGAGAGATTCGTGGCCAGGCTGGCTGTGGTTCTGAGCAACCTGCTCTAGTTGAAGAGGTCCCTGCTCATTGTTGGGGTGTTGGACAAGACAAGCTTTGAAGATTGCTTCCAACCCAAACTATTCTATGATTCTGTGGAAAACCTTCTGGAAAAAAGCACAGAGCAAGAAGCTGGACACAGTCTTAAGAAAGACTGCAGTTATATTAATACTAGAAGGCAGCCATCATTTTTATGCTGCTGTCTCCTCATTGTCTTTCCTGAGAAGGCTAAAAAATGTTTTTTATTGTCACATAAATTGTTTCCTGCTTTCACTGTTAACAATCAGTTCCTACAGATTAGTAAGAATCAGGTCTGAAAGATCATCCTTTGTAGTTGTCTTCTCTCCTATTTCTTCATTAAAAATGGCTCTCAATAAGCTGCTCAACTGCATTCCCTGCAGATCCAGGGAAATTCCATGGCCAGCTAGTCTCACACTTCAAAAATATTCTACTTGCTCAAAAAAATAGCCTAATTCCCTAGGTCCCCCTACCTTAATAGTCTGAAGTAAACTCTTTTCTTTTTCCCTTTTTTATCATTGTCCAAATGCTTTACACTTCAGGGTATAAGTTCTTGATACACACAGGTAACCGACAACTGTTTATTGTCACTTCTTTACCTTGGTCATCCTTGATACACTTCAGTATTGGTAGTAACAGCCATGTTGTGGATCATTAGTGCTGCTGACAGTGCAGTCCCTACATGACTAACAGATATAGCACATTTCATCAGGGAATTTTTGCAGTAAAACTGAGATTATCACTACATGTTGCAACAAAGTGAGGTCTGTTGCTTCATGAAGAATTTCTTTTTCTCCTCTTTCATTATAATCAGCTCCTGGACTTGCACAGAGCCAAAAATGAGGATGAATTAGTGTAACAACATTTTCATACTAAGAAAAAAAGAGACAGTGTTAAAAAAAGAGAGAGAGTTAACACATATGACACATCTCAGAACTATGAAGAGGGTTTTCTGCTAAAATGTGTGAGTATGTCTCAGGTATTTTAGAGACTGTTTCTACGAGCTCAGAGGTATGCATTAGAAATACACACATGTATGTAAATACATACAAGCACACATAAATTTAACAGTGTATCAGGCAAAAATGGTCACAGCTTTAACTTGGTCTCTGGGCAAGGTTAGTGACATTGAAAAAAAAGATCTACAATTTATGTCTTTGTGGACTTCTGAAAACCAGATTAAGAAATTCACACATTTATATTGTTGAACAAGTGGTGAAACAGGCGTGTCACATTTTCCATGAGATCACATGTGTTAGCATGGTTTATTTTTCCAAGAAAAAAAAAACCAAAACATAAAATAAACACAGTAATTTTGGACCATCTCAGTCTCCTTAGGCTGAGATTTTAGAAAAAAAAAATTTTTTTGAAGGAAATTAACGCTTAGAAAGTGCAAGTACTATGGCAACCCATGCATATTATTAGCATAAGAAAAAGTCCTTTTTAAAATACACAGAGAAGAATGTTATGCTGATATATTTGTAAAAGACTACCTAAATTTTTTTGTTTGAGCAAGCTTGGGTTGGAAATTAAATGAAAGACCATACATCTTAAATCACAGTTTGAATTAAGTGATGCCTGGTAATGAACAAACTCTTTCTGCTAATGGATATTGCATGGCCTTTGTGGAATAATGGTAATAGCCTTGTTTTTCCTTACTATAAAGAAAGAATTCATACTAGTAACCTAGCATAAATAATACCAACTGGCAACAGCGTCAGTGCTTTCTGAATGGGAAGTGAAAGGAAGTACAGCCCAAGAGTGGTATTTGCAAATTGGTTATTGAGTACTTGACCAAAGGAATAGCATCAGCACCATTTCTGTTGGTGCTGTATCAGTTCTTGAGCTCTGCACTTTGAATTTGCACTGGTACCTTGCTTCATACAATTGGACACTTTCCTCTTGCCCTTATCTCTCCTGGCTGCATGTAACTGATATGCAAATATATTGCAAATACTGAGATTTTGCCAAATACACAGTGTATCTATGGAGATGTGGGAGACACTGCATTAAACAAGTCATAAGCTTCCTCTCACACCCTGGACAGTCTTTAAAAAACTTGCAGAATTCCATGTCAGCTACCAAAGTTCAGGCTCAGGTCATATGTCCCACTGCAATTAATGAGACCTAATTTAGAAAGAAGGCTCAAGGTCTTCAGCCATCCCTTGATAGTCTGTTGCAGCATGTTCTTCTACTCATACTACAAAGTTGCACAGCCACTAGTTCTTTTTAACCTTCCCCATCCACAGCTGCATTTAGCCCTTCATATCACAGCTAAATTATCATCAAAAGCTCTGTTTGCTAGACCTACCCCTATTTCTATTAGCCTCCAGTAGTTTATGACATACTGATTCGCAAGAGATTAAAAAAAAACAATGCAATATGGCAACTTACTTATGCAATTAACTCCAGCTTTTCACCTACTGATGTAGCTGAGATGGCTTCGCAGACACTGCCGATTTGGAAACACAGCCAAGTGGTTAGAGGTTATGAAATATTTTGCAGTTGAGAAGTGACTTTGCAAGAGCAACATATTTTTGTTGTGATCCTTATGGAAGTACTTTTGTATGCTGGTCTTCATACAGCTAGATGCCATTTTGGTATCTGCAGAGCTCCAATGACAGCTTGTACTCTTATCTCCTGCCTCCCATGTTATTAAAATAAGCAAAAGTTTCCGTAGACAGAAGGGCTCTCAATTATTAGAAATTTCACTATGCTGTCCAGAAAGCAGCTCTGTTTGCAGACTATCCAAATTGTTCCACGATAATTTGGCAAATCTCTAATTCAGAAGAGAGGAAAAATTCTGTAAAATTTACAGCAAGAACTTGTGAAGCTGTATTTCTTAACAACAGAGCTGACTCACATTCATTCATTACTTACTCCTTATGGTGGGCTGTTACTGGAATTCAGTTCCACGTGGCAGGATAAGCTGCAGAGAAGTGCTCTACGTTTATTTACAATACTGACAGAGATAGATATGCAAAAGTTAAATGGTTTATTAGGAAGGCAGGCCATTCCTTAGACCTGCATATTCAAAAGTGTAACTTTCAGCATCTCCCTTTGCAAACAACTACCTCTTACCACATCTTTGGCTGAAGACACCTTGTTTATACAACTTTTGGAGAAATAAAATAAAGGGGACAAATGAAAGGAAAAAAGAAAAAGTTGGCAAAAGACTTAGTTTTGTTTGTTTCTGTGTTTTGTTTCTTTTTAACAGACTACACAACTGAATGCGACAAACAAAGGACATTATAGAGGGATAATTAACTTGCCCATAAATTCACAAATCAAGTAAGTACCACTCTACATTTGGCCTGTTCTTTGCTGTGAAAAGACTTTGTGGTTTGAAGGAGGTTCAGAATTAACAAGTCTTCCATGCTGAAGTTTCTGATGGGAATTAGGTCCCAGAATCTAAACCGTATGTCAGATACCATCCTGGATGTTCAAAATGCCCAGAAATTTCCCCCTGCAGAGCCTAGGACACCAGCACGTGCTTACATGCTTCTGTGGGGGAAGCTGTCATAGCCATGAGGTTACTCCAACAGATGCCAAAATCCATATAGGTCTTACCATCATCTAGAATACCTTACTGCGGGTTACATCCTCTGACACAGAAATAGGTGCTTGCCTACAGACACAGTACCAGCTACACAGGACACTCATACACAGATAGCAACAGCAAAGGCAGCAGCCACCCACTCACATACACCTTGAGCTGGAAACTGCCAATCCATGGCCAAACAATCTGTTGCTATAACTACAGCCCAGTTCTTCCCCACTTCAAACGTCCACGTTCCCACCTACATGTGAATCTTGCTGCCAGTTCACAAAGTCTCTTTCCCCCTGCCACCACTAAACTAGGATCAGCTTGTGCAGGAACACATTGTCTCAGCTTATTAAATTATGTCCAAATATGCAGCAGTGCGAGAACCTGGTCTCATACATACCTGTACATACCAAGCAGCGCAGGGGAAAACAGTGGAAGAAAGATATTTAAAAAGTGATTAAGCCTGAATCCCTTCAGGAGAGCAAATGAAGAGAAGAATCAAAGGAACCTACTATGAAAGAGCAGTATAAGAAGTTACTAAAGAAGTTCTCCCAACCCTTTCTTCTCCAACAGAAGCATGGCATCTACAATCTGGGAAGAGTTATCTCAGTGTGGTATTAGGGCAGGCAGCCCAAGTGCTGCTCTATTCTTGTGGTTGTCAATTCACATTGTGTTGCAAATTGTCAGGACAAAGGTGATAGAGACAAAACTCTCTTGTTCTCCCAAAAGCATTGCTGAGGAGTCTCAAAAAATTAGTATCCTGATTCAGATTTGGGAGACATTAACACAAGTGAAAATTGGTCATTTATGTCTATTAACATAAGCACAGGGCATCACATGAAATGCATTTTATGCATTTACTGAAGCAGAATGAAGAATATAAGGTAACTTAAGTCTATTATTAGAGCTCTCTGAGGTGGCACCAAACTCAGAAAAACTCCTTACTTTCAGAAGCAAACAAAGATACTGTCATGATTTAACACTGCCAACAACTAAACCCCACACAGCCACTATCTCAGCCTCCACAGTGGAATGAGGGAGAGAATTGGAAGAGTAAAAGTGAGAAAACTCATGAGTTGAGATAAAACCAGTTTAACAGGTAAAGCAAAAGCTGTGTGCACAAGCAAAGCAAAGAATTCATTCACCACCAGCAGGCAGGTGTGAAGCCATCTCCAAGAAAGCAGAGATCCACCACCCATAGCAGTTACTTGAGAAGACAGCATCACTTCAAACATTACCCATCTTCCCTTCTTCTTCCACCAACTTTATGTGCTGAGCATGACCTTATTATGGTGGGGGATATCCATTTGGTCAGTTGGGGTCAGCTGTCCCAGCTGTGTCTCATCCTAGCTTCTTATGCACCTGCAGCCTACTTGTTGGCTGGGCAGTGTGAGGAGCAGAAAAGGCCTTGACTCTGTGTAAGCGCTGCTCACAGATAATTAAAATATTCCTGTGTAACCAAGTCTGTTTTCAGCACAAATCCAAAACATAACCCCATAGCAGCTACTGTGTGTAAAATTAACTCTACTCCAGGCAAAACCAGCACAGACACCAAGAGAAACATATTACCAGAAGTTAGGACTTCAATCACCGGGAACAGCTCACAGTTCTGCGTAATGTTAATTTCATTTCAGGAACACTCAGTTATCATCATGCTGTAGTTATAAAAAGCAGTACTTTGGGTACTTACATGTTAACCAAGTCTAGAGCAAAATTAAACATAATTAGAAGGTCCATGGTCTTAGACCGTGAAAATTCAGGGTATTTCATCTATGCAAAACTTCAGCTTAAATGGGTTTTTATTTTAATCAAATATCTTCTGTTAATTAGCTTCATGAACTCCATCTGCCAAATTGAAGAGTTGTCTGTCTCAGTGCATTTCTAGTATTCTGAACAATAGACTATAAATAACTATTCAAATGATGCATCTTCTATAGCATAAACCCCTGAAATACTGATGCATGGCAGAAATAATCAACATTTCACACACAATAATTTAAAAAGAATGAGAACTATTAGCTTATGTATTTACTGAACACACGTAGGCAGGGTTTTGATTACCATCAGTTAAAGTCTTTATCAAAGTAGGTACAATTTTTAAATGCATTAATGTCATAGCTAAAGTCTTCTTTTGTGGTTGGTTATTTTGTTGTTGTTTTTTTTTTTTCCTGAAATGATATAGGCTTTGAATAACCAAAATGATAGACCTTCTAGAAGATTCTGGCTGCTGCTGCTAAAGAAGTGGTCTTACCATTAATGGCTTTTTCAGTTCTAAATGCAATAGCTCCTTCAGCCACGGCTACAGCACCATGCTTCAAGACGTTTAAGAACACGTTGACGAAGCACATTGAGTCATAGTTCAGAGATCCAGGCCATCTCAGAGGCTTGCTCAGTGATATCCACACAGTGCCACGCTAAGTATATATGGAAATAATAGGGCAAATTTGCTCAGGCAGATCTTCTGGCTCTAGTAACAAGTATCTGTATACCCTAGAAAAGAACTGCCAGCACCTGGCCAGATATACAGGTGAAAAGCTGAGGAAGGGGTAAGAGCTCTATTACCCCACTAGCTGGGCCTGTGAGAGTATCCGACAGATGTAGAAACAAACCCTCTCTCTGCTTTACTTCCTTGTGCCGGTCTTTAACAAAGGGTAAAACAATGTGTTTCAGCGAAGTAGTCTTATGATTTTGTCCTATAGAAAATATTTACTCAGAGGTTCACCCATCAAAACAGTCCATATCTATGTTTCAATTTAAGCACATGGTGAAAATGTACAAAAGGTGCATATTTTTTATGTCTTCTAGATTACCAAATTACATATTCCCATAGCCCTATATTTCTGCTTATAAAGTTGTCTTAATTTTAACTATGGTTCAACTGAAAACAATAAAACATGAAGAAAAATAAAACCATTTTCATCCCATTGCATTTCTATATGCTATGATATACATATGATAAGACATGCAATTTGGCAACAGCAGAGATAAATCAACCTCACACTGCCTAGAAAATCCTGTCTTTCACAATTTACCATGTTTTTTGCAACAATTCAGCAGAATTTTGAAAATTCAGAAAAAGAAGCTTGCTTTCTAAACATGGAATTACCATCCGACATAGTGTCATTTCACACAATACTATCATGGGGAAACATGCTTCGAGCAAAGCAATACAAGAAATTTGGCCAGATCCCATCTGTTATTGATCTTAATAACAACTCTCAAAATATCAGTTTATATGTACAAAAACCTAATGAACTGTACAGTGATCACTTATAGAGACGGGAACTGGTGTTGGCAAAATGGAGAGGAGGGAAATATGATTGTTGCTCAGCCATAACTGATGAGGATTTAACACAGAGAAACTGCAGAGACAATGCTGCGTTTCCCCTGGTGGACTAGAGATTTGTTCAGAATAAAGGTTACTACCATTCATTCAAACAAAATGAGCATTGTATGTACTGTAACTATCAGGCAAGATGCAGCTGAATGTACTTTTGTTAAGCATGATAAAGAGCATGAGAAATTTACGAATAAGGAGGTCTGTTTGGTACAAACTAGGTACAAACTAGGTAATCTCCTGAAATATATCATTTTCCCAGGGCAGTATGAACTTGCTGTTAGAATAACCCTGATATTTTGCCCTTAGAAATCCTGCAATGCAGACAATCACAAACATTTTATTACTTTCCAATTGAAAATGTGCTTGCCTGGACTGGTGTGCACCTTCTCCAGACACTTTACTACCCTGACTAAAAAATATATTCTAACATCTCTATGGGGGCATTGATGAGAGTGTGCTTCATCAAGACAGACTGACTTACTTACCGAGTACATCTTAAATGGGAGATCTGATTTGGTTTTGCTGTTGATGCTTCCCTGGGGCAACATACCTTTGCTCTGATTCTGAAACTATGAAAACATGCTATGCTGCATGAAAACAGCACAATCTAGTCCTAAATATGCAGTTCTTCTAGAAAAAAAAAAAAAAAAAGGACATCTGCTGCTTTATGATCTGGTACTTTCACACTGATTTTACACAAAAAGAAAGAACAATCTTAGAAGATGAAAATTCACTGGAGTTTAATGATGCGATGACTCTGGGTTTTGATCACAGCAATTTAGCTGCCTACAGAGTCTTAGCATTCCACTTGCAGGGTTCCTACTCTGTATTTTGAACTAGAAACCCAAGATAGACTGCTTTGTTCACCTATGCCAGATGTGTCTTTTTGAAAGTCTGAAATTTAAAGTTACTGTGGCCAAGTAACTTTACAATAGGAAAAAGGCAAAATAAAGTAGTCCAGGTGATTTTGTTTCAGGTCTCTCATGCATCTCTAATTACATGATGTTTATTGTGTGTTCTTTTATATTATGATAAGTATATAAAGATATATCATGGAATAATTAATGAAAATACAATATTGCAAAGTGTTTTTTCTAAACTGCATGTTCACAGTAATAAGCCTGAAAAATTGCATTCATGCTTTCCAACATGAGCAATATAATGAATTTTGCCTCCCAGTTAACAAAAAATTCAAGACTCGGGAAGATACCCAGTAAGGGAAATTATAGACCAGATAAAGTTAAACTTTTTCCAGGCTTAAGTGAGTCTGGGTCTCAAAATAAAAATATGTCAAGCAAGTTTAGCAAAGGACAGTGCTGTAAGTAACATCTCTAATAAAAATCTTTCTAACACTTTCTATATATTTGCAAAAAACTTATCTGGAGTTTGAACCAATGCATAGCTGAGTATTTCAGTTGTTTCATAGCAAGGTGCACTGGGAAAGATGACAAAACAGAATTTCCTGGCAAACTGGAAAATCTCAAGGAAGGATCTCACCATTCTGAGAATTCCTCACCACCACTTAGTGTTTAAAAAAACCCAAGAAAGAATGAAATAAAAGCCCAGGTTTTATGTTACACTGCAGACTGGGGCTTAAGCCTCAGAAGTCTTCTTTTATTCTACACAATAGGAACAAGCATGTACCACGTGCTGGGACAGCTGTTCCCTATGAAAAAGATGATGGACCAGGCTTCTCTGCTAGTAAATGAGCAGAGCCTATTTAAATTATTTGCATTAGCAGTAAATATAAGTGCTTTCACTCACCTCAGGCTGGGCAGGGAAAATTAAAAAAGTTCTACACTACCTGTTTCAAAAATGAGGCAAAATCATTGTGCTGTTCTTACCCTCACCTTCCCTATAGATCCCAGAAGGACTGGAAGCAGCAGTAATAATGAAGGAGGGACAAACAATTCCTCAAAATTACTTTGAAAAATGAAAAGGACTAATGACCCTAAACCAACCATGTCTTCAATGAACTTTGCTTCCTATCCAGTGATAAGAATCAAAACACAAAATTTTTATAATTACTACTAATGTAATTAAAATTTTAGAACAAAAGGGGGACTGTGCTGGGACAGAGCAGAGACGTTCTTCAGCAGACACTTTATGGCTAAAGAGAACATACAAGAAACATGGGAACTATACAATGATGCTTCACCTGCGTACATCGTTCCAAGTATCTGCATGCTATAAATCTCCAGAGGCAACACCTTAGTTTCAAAATAATGTTTAATGCTATTCATGATTTTTTTCCCCTAGTATTATGTAAGATCACATTTTTATTGCATTTAGAATAAAATGGAAAAAACCTTTGTGCAACACAAAATTCCATGGTTTAACTTTGCATTACTTAAGAAAGAGATTCACTGTGTGTGCTGGAAATCTGCTGCCTGTTATGGAAGAAGAGCAAAGATCCTTATTTCCCTTTCAAACCCCACATGTTTTTATACATGTGCTCTGTAATACCCTTCCTCAGCTTTCATTTTTCCAAGTGAATGAGAACAAGTTTATTTAACCAGCTCTCATACAAAGTCTGCTTCATGTCATTGACCACCCTTGTTCTTTCATCTACCTTCCCTAGCTCTAGAAAATCCTTTCTAAGACAAGGCAAAGAAAATATCATACTGTCATGAGGTAGGCACAATAAATTAAAGTGACACAATGATGTATTCTATTTTTCCCCCAATTTTTCCCCCAAATCTCTAACATTCTGAACAGTGATAAATATATGAGGCTTTAGAAGATTCTAGATTAGAAACTCTGTGATGTCTTTATTGAGTAGCTCAGTTAGAGCACCCTACTATGCACATATACTTCTGAAACTGTTTTGCATATATATCACTTTGTACTCGTCAGTGCTGAAATCCATTTGCCATTTCATTGCCCACTACCCTAATCTTCACAGTTTAAGTTTGAATAATTATGAATTAACGTTGTCATCATAGTACTTACATTGCTTTACAGATCACTTATTAATATAATGAACAGCAAAATCTCTACAGGATACAACTGTATATTTGACAGTTGGAACTAGATAACCTTAAGGTCCCTTGCATCCCAAGACATCCTATGATTCTGTGATATATCTGATGTAGAATCAACCCTTTATCTTATAGCTTTTTTGTAACCATTTATTCAGAAGATGTTTATTCTCTAAGAATACTTAGTCTTTAAAAATACTTAGTGAGGGACTTTCATTTCAGTTGCTTGGAAACCTGAGTGCAGAGCACCAGTGGCCCTGTCTCAGGTTTACTGATTCCTTTCAAGAAAAAACACTTGGATTTGAAAGGCATTATTACCTCTGAAAAGGCCACACTGATTCTTCATCTGCTAAATATATTCCTATGTTTTTCTATTCTCTTCATTATAGTCGTTTCATCATATCTGCCACCAGTGATGGAAGTCAGACTTCATTCATAGTGCTCTAAATCTGTTTGGATCCCTTCTTTAAAATTTCATGACATTTTCTGCTTTGTATTGTCTCGGACATAAGCTGATTAGGACAATATGTTTCATATCACCATTGACACTTTGGGAAATTCTACTTCCAGTTTTCAGCAAATACAGCCTGAACCTGGCAATTAATTATTCCCTATTTTACCAAATGTTTCCAGTGCTGTTTACACTGACACTTCAATTTGAGGCAATGTCTCAGGCCTTTATAAACAGGCTGACATAGAATCCTTCCTAACAAACATTAATAATAAATAATTTCTGCTTTAAAATGGCTTTATCATTTTTTTTAGTCTTCCCTTTGCTCATCACTCCTGTATCTAATCTACAGAGTACTGATATGTTTTCTGGGATTAATATGTTTAAAAAACCATACATTTCTACTAGAAATTTAATGTGTTTCACAAGCTACTTCTCAACCTATTTTATGCCACCTGTTAGGACCTGATTGTATTTAAGTTGACAAACTTAATGATCTTTTCCACTTAATTTAAACTGAAGTTCAGTGCAGAAGCCGTCTTATCTGTGTCTTCTTAATCATACAATCACAGAATAGTTAGAGTTGTAAAGGACCTTTAGATCATCTAGTTTCAACCTCCCTGCCATGGGCAGGGACACCTCACTTGCCTTAGTTTTCTTTTATCTACATTTTTTATGTTTAAAAACTTTTTTTGTTAGTCCAATTTCACTGCTAAGGAGAAAAGTGTTATGATGTGCTGCTTTTCATTCTGCTTTAGTTACTCATTTACACAAGCCTCCCTACCTGCATCCAGAATAAGGATAAATGTTATTCTTTATGATTGCAGTGTCTGGAGATTTCAACATAACAATTGCTGCTTTTTATTTACTTTTAAGATCAATGGAATAATCAAAAGAACAGTAGTGTTGCATACATGAAATAGCCAAAGCCACCAGATTTGAAAGCAAAGTTATCTCTGGTTTCTACAGAAGGAATAGGTAGGCAAAGCCACTCAAAACTAGAATTTGAGAGAGATCTCAAAGATCTAATTAATAATTCTCACAGAAAGTTACACATAACTGAATGATGGATTTACCAACATGTTTGTGGAAGGCATGCCATTTGTCCCCAATTTTTGTGAGTACTACTGCACTACTACTAAGGTATGTACACTTCACACGTACAACTGAAGCCTTTTCATATCATTATGGTGCTTTTTCAGTGGTACGAGAACTGTAGTGGTCCCTTAAAACATAAAGCTGCAAACAAAATTGAAATATCTTAATAAGCTTGAATGTAATGTTTAAACAGAGAATGAATTGAAGAGAGAACCTGGATGTTTGCTTAACATTACCAGCACCAGAACAATAATAAATCTCTCTAGGACAGTTTTGATGTGATATTAAACATGACCTTTTAAGTAACTGATTGAAATGGCATTCTTTAAAAAAAAAAGAAACAGACATATACAAAACGTCCATTTAAATACTGCATCCATTAATATTAGTCTCACTCAGTTTAAAAATCTCTCTGCTTTATATCTTTTTTAAAAAACGCACTCTGCCTAAAGCAATGATCAGAAATCAATTCTCTCCCACTAGTATTGCATAGGCTATTAGTAGCAAATAATCAAATAACTAATTTTTATAGGCATGCCAATACAAAATCAACTAATAGACGGAACATTTTAGATGGAAGTTGAAGTCAATAAAATCATGATAAACTAGGGATTTCCTAGACAAAAAGCAAGAGGAACTACAGAAATGTCAGGTCTCCTATTTTGCCACCTAGCACCCTGACACCATGAATTCATGTTTCCCTGTCAGATCAGCATTCTGTACATCCCTGTTGAGCAGTGCATATTAAAGTATCCCCCCTCATAAGCAGTTCTCTACAAAACAACAGATCTGAAGGGCTAGAGCCTCACTAGGTTAAATATTACATTTTCAAAGACCACCTCTGAGATTTGGAAAACTGAATTTTATCACTTGCAAACTGCATCCAAGAGTTTCAACTTTGAAAAGCTGTCCAACAAAAATACAGGGTAAAATCACTCTGGAGGTCTCAGTACTTTAAAATACCTCCCTCTATGTGCAGTGCTTCTCAGTCCCCTGCATTTGATAGTAAGTGTCAGAAGAAATGTTTGGGTTTGGGTTGTTTTTTTTTTTTCTCACATCCCATTAACAGCCATGGTTTGGTAGCATTTCCACAAAATCAAAACTGAGGATGCAAGTGCCTACACTGAGCAGCACCCAAACTCTGGGACCTCTGTTGATGATGACAGCCTGGTGCAAGAAAAATCCATCTACGTGGACTTCTGTATTTGAGAGATTTAGAAAACAATCCCAAGTGAACTGATTCCTCGACACCACACACTTCATGTGGTATAGTTACTTCCTTGTACCAAAACTAGTTAATTTTATGTCACAGGTCCACAGATAAGTGCCCAGTGTACCTACTAGGCTTGCATATGACACTCTCAGCATCCCATCTAGAAAAAGAGGCACCATTATCTTCCTTGTCCTGCAATATAAAAGTCCTCTGCAATTTCAATGAAAGTACCTACAGCAATCACTTCTTTGGACAGAGTCCAAACTAGCTGTGCATTAGAAAAAATGACAGGATCAAGTCCCTCAGACAAAACAGATGGAGTAGATGTCTAGCTTCCAAATCTCAACAGCACATGTCAAGAGACAGCCTACTCAGACCCTGCAACAAAGATACATCTGCTGATGTCCTAAAGTGTGCATTTCAGTATCAACCCTAAAATATTTCAATATCAACCCTTCAGCCCTAGAAGCTGGACTTCATGTACCTCTATGGTTAACTCGTTGTTGAGCAGGTACTTCAAAGAATTTTCGTTTAGGGACTCAGAATATGAAGCACCAGCTGGCTTCACAAGCTCAAGACACTAAGGTGACTGCAAGTGTTAACTGGCACTGAATTTCAGGGAAAACTCTTTAAGACAGAAGCCATGCTAAACACTTTTCACACATAAGAAGGACAGATGCATTTTGCAGTAAGCAGGCTTCTAGCTCCTCTTCCATAAGTAGTTCATAGACTAGTAATTTGGAGATCATCCCTGAAGTGCTAGAGCTGGAAATGATAACACTCAGGTATGTAGGTGAAAGCTCTTCCAGGTCCACTGAATGAGCAGAATTTGTTCTAAAAACACTCTGCTTACAAAAAACTTAATGTATAGGGTTTTGTGTCTTTTATTTATTTAAGTCACACAGAACACATTAAGAGCATAAACTTGTTTGAGATTTCTTATGCTATCTCCCAAACAATGAAGCACTATTTTCTAGATTTAATTTTGCTTTTGACCCAAGTCAAAAATTATACCAATAAGATCTATTACATAGGTAAAGAAAAATGAGAAGGTTGATAGGATGTGTTTCATGGTCTAAAAATACTTAGCAATTAATTCAGATTGCACTGTTTCATACTCTGAATCGTTCATAGAAGAAACGGCAAGCTTATTTGGGAGAATAACTGAGTGAATAAGGAGAAAAAAAGATTATCTATAGTTTCCTGCCCTGTTTTTTCAGCTTACTTTAATTCAGAGGAATCAACTCTTACTCATTCCTGGAAGTTTCATAAAAAATGATTTGAATATCATGTAAATTATTCATTTTATGAAGTCATATAACTTTGTTCCAACTACAAAAAGGAAAGCTGACATTGTATGACCAGGTGATGAATTTACTCAGTTGTAAAACCAGAAACAGAGGACAAGAGCACTTTGAGGTCCTAAGCAAGAAAAACTGCTTGGAATAATATTTGAAAGGAAAGAAATTTTCTGTGAGTGATTTACAGTTATGGCTTGTATGTCAACAGGTAGTATATCATGTATTAATTTGTAGGATGCTCTGGACAACACTAACAAAGCCAGTTAACACAAATGGCCTTCACATTTTGGGATTTAATCTAAACTATGAGATGTTCCAGAATAAAAGGATTTTCAAATGTTTCTTATTTTGTTACAGAGAAAGAACCATGACCTTTAATTGTCCTCAAATAGGGATGTGAGATGGCTATGGAAGAAAGCTTTTTTTCTTTTTTTTTTTTACTAAAAGGTGGTAACCTATTGATTGACTAAGCTAGATTCTTATTGAAAACAAGTCAAATTTTGATCTATGCAGTCACTATTTGACCTTTTTAAATCAAAAAACAAACTGCAGTGGAAGGCTCCAAAACATATTCACACTTTTAAATACCACTCAGAAGTTACTGCTGCAGTCCCACGGCAGTGCTTCGTCAACTACATGCAATGAAATCAGATCCAGCAGATCCCTTGATCATAAAAAGAGACAGAGTAAGACAGAGACAGTGACATATTGTTTAGATCACAGCATGTAAATAACTTTCCATAGCTTCCTACAGACATGGAAACAACCAACAACTATTGTGCTTCTGCACACATGAATATTTTGAATGCTTTAAAATACAGTATGATTCCACAAGAAAAAGACAGATGAACAGCCTGGCTTCCATTCTCTTTACAATGAAATCTCTTCACAACATACAATGGCCAATATAATGGAGGGGTTTAGATGTGTCAGATAAAATGACTCAATATGCCGAAATTTTCGTAAAAGGTGAGAAATGTTAACCTTCTCTAAGTACAGATATTAGGAAGCTTTTGTTAGATAGCAAAAGGAAATCTTTTCTGTGATCTGTCAGGAAGGAAAAGCTTGGGAGAAAGCTCTTTCTCACTGAGCATGGTCTAACTGAGTAGAGGAAGCTGATATCTCTTGAGTCCTCCTCCACTCTAGGTAGTGCAGCATAACAAAAACATATGAACCACAGATATAAAACTGCTCAAATCCTCAAGCATAAAGAATAACATATGTACTACTTATAAAAGTCTCTGAAGTCTGAAGTTCTCTGAAGAGCTGTTTATGCAACAAAGAGCAGTCCTTATTTCCATTCACATTGAAGAAAAGGTATTACGTATTTCCTTCCTTTCATAGAAATATATGTAATTAAAGTCCATGTGATATGAAAACTATATTCTTCTGGCCCTTAATTTCCTTCCATTCATATTTTGAATTTATTCATGGTGTTGTGCTTTTGGGTTTTTAAAATTTTTTTTTCAGAAATCTGTAAACAGCTCCCAAGTTCCTAATCATGGTCTGATTGCAGTTGTTCTGACATGGTCTTCTCTTATGACTTAAATTTCTTAAATTACTTAAATTTCCTCTCATATGCATTTTCAAGATGCAAAAAAAGTAACAGGAAAAAAGTACTAAACCAGCACAGGAATCAGATAATGTAATTCTGGAAGAACACATGTGCTTGGTAGAAGAGCAAACGGTCTGTGTTTCAAGCTGCAAATGTTTTTACTCAGCTTGGAACTGAATAGTCTGCCAAAATATATTACACATTTTTATCCCAGTGACCCCACCAAATTTGCTTCATGTTTTCAAATATAATTGAGACTGAGTAATTTTACAATAGGCCTTTCTGAAGGTAAAAAAAAAGATTTCAAACTAAACCAGATGGTCCCAAAATGCATTTGATCCTGAACTGGCCAACATTTTGGTACTAGGTTTAAGAATATGTAGGCGTATTAGAGGAGATTAAGGAAATGGGTAGTACAAAATTGAAGTATGCCTACTTTGGAAAAGGATAATGAGATATGGCAAGACAGAGGAAAAGAGAACATAAGGTAACAGATAACCATTCCTGGTGCCATTGGCTATTCTCAAGTAATCTACAGATGGGAACCTTTCACCAAGACAGATCCAAGAGATGAGGAATGTCAGATAAAGGAAAGAAAAAAGTATTTTATTTGCTTTGTTTTAACAGATACAGAATAAAAGTTGATTATTTTCTCCCCTGAATTATATAATTTGGTAGTAAAGGCACACCTACCCAAGAATCTTTTGGTTTTCTTCTTCCTTTGTAACTGCTTGAAAAGTCCCCTTTATCTAGAAGGCACAATTTCAAGAAATGCAAATAAAATATCTACAATCACAAACCTAAAATATATTACCACATCACAAAAAGCTGCATCCAGAGGGAAATTTGCAAGCATAAATAAATGCCAACACTTGATTGAATAGCTTCAGATTTTCAGTATTATCAGCTGTGTGTTCACCAGAGAATTATCTGGCTACTGGGATTTTACACATCTTTCAGCAAAATTTGAGTTCTGAACAGTCCAGGAAGGTTATATACGTTTCTTCTAGCGGGTGCTAAAGGTCACAAATTAATGCACAGATTGAATTAAATACACAGAGAAAGATCTCAAGGTGCAATAAAGACAATTCTTTAAGCACTGTTTCATGCTTCACATCATTCATTTTTTACAGACCAGTACTCTGGTATTTCGTAAGATGAGAAGCTCTGCTCAACATTAATTTGTAAAGAATTCCACAGGGCAGTTAATTTAAAAGGCAAAGTTGCTAAGGAGACATAAATTAAGGTTTTATTCTATTAATTATAACATTAGAGAGTATCACAAAACAGAGACTAGGCTTCTCATCTCGAAGCATGCTATTAATTACCACTGCATCATAACAATGCTATTGACTCAGTTAGGTGAGCCATTTCTAGAGATACGGACAAACTGACTTCACCAGACAGCTCTTTGCTTCTGCCTTCACTTGCATTCAAAGCTCAAGGTCAGGAGTAACAATGAGAAAAGGCATGTGCATCATTTGACTTGGAACACGGAGATTAATTCTCTGAAGCTGACCTGAACTGCGAGTTTTAGCAAGATTTTTCTACCCCTCTGAGGCTCAGCCTTCTCAGTAGCCATCCGTTCTGGTTTTGTTGACAAGATTGAAAATCACAGAATCATAAAATAGTTTGGGTTGGATGTCAAGAAACACGGAAAAACTTCTCAATCATGTTATCTTTCCAGAGATAGTTTAATTGTATAAATCTCAGTCCCAACTCTGCATGCAATCTCCAGAATGGGCTCTTTCCTTATATTTAAATAAACCTGAAACTTGGCTGTGAAAAAATGTATATTTGTGTTGAAATCTAGAGCTAAAACTCAGCTGTTCTTTTGTACACCTCACTTTCATAACATTTAAATTACTCAAACCTTATTATTTAATTTGTACAGTGGCTAAAAAAAATAAAGAATTTTTTAATCCAGAAACTAACAGAACAAGCGTTGTGAGCCAATGAAATATCAAAAATATGATGAGGTCATTGATTAAAATGTTCCTTCAGCAAACGGTAAATAAATGACAGAATGAACTCCCATTTGGCTCAGGAACTGAAGCCAGCAAGGATCACATCAGTAGCTGCCAAAGAATCATTGATTACGAGGGATCAAACTCTTTGCTACCTCACTAATATCAAAGGAAAGAGATTAATCATGAACTGCAATCCAGATAAAACTGTTGGAGGACCCATCACTGCTTCTGATCTATGAAGGCTAGATTTACGTTTGGCAGCTCCCAGTGATGAGGCTGGCAGAACAGCTTGGTCTCAAAAGAATATGTCCACTGCAGTTTTGCTAAAACCCCTCTAAGATTCTCACTAATTCCATAAAACTTTTTAAAGCCTTTTTGGGAATACAAAGTACTTTTTAATCTTTATTTATCCTAATTCAGTTATGAGAGGCAGTCAATTCACTGAAGAACAATCAGATCAGGCTTCTAGTTACAGATTAGGCATGAGGCTACTGGAATGACTTGAAAATAGTATTACATTGCATGCTGTAAAGCAAAATAGAAAGGAACAACTGATGATTATCATCTCCTATTACACTGTCATGTTGAACTGACTTTACAAATGTTTGCTACAGCAACATGCCAAAGGTATAACCAGGATTTCCAAAGGATTATTCATTTTAATCAGGTCAATCACAATAAACTTCTTCAAAAGAAGTTAGCTAGAGGGCTTGCTGACGAAATTTAATTTAGGCATCTGATGCATTATTTTCTAATGAGCAAGAGAGTTAGGGTTCTCAACAATACATAACTGACTGTCTCTAAGATTCCTTGATCCATAAAATTACAGCCAAAGGACATTAGGCTGACAACTTCAGGTCTCCTTAGAAAAGAAATATTTTAACTCCTAACATTTTTTATGCTGAGCTTGAGACCTATCCTTTCTGTTTCTGTGAGACATCATATTGACACTATTTTCATACATAGGATAGCACTGTGCTCCTGAGAAGTGAAAAGTTATCCTTTCTAATGGCTCACTACATACTCTGGGCACCAAGCTTCATTTTTTTATGAAAAACTCAAGACTTCTATCACAACAGCAACTTGCATAGTTAAGTTTTGTTATTGATACTTTTCTACTGGAATCATAGAATGAGAAATGGTTTTCTCGAAAATACTCTCTTTGGCAAGAAATAAAACAGCTAATGCTGATAATAGCATGAACTTGTGACTTCTCTGTCATTCCTTCTCACACAACACCTTCTTCAAAAGTGCAGAAAAATCTTGACAGCTCAAGTTTATTGTATTTTTCACAAAAAAACCAACCTGTCGGTATTTTTTCCCACAAAGAGCAAATATTTCTTGCAGTTCTACATCACTTCCTGTCCATTTTTCTAAGTCTACATGATTTGTTTTCAAAACTAAAACTCTCTAAAGCCCACATTAACCTCACTGCATTCAAAATCCTCTACATGATTCTCTATTATACAAGAAAATCACACATAGAAAAGGAACAAGAGTGAATAAACTGCTCTTATTCATTTAGTTTCCTGTGTTGAAGCTTGTCAAAGTCCTGAAAACATTTCATGAGAAAGAAAAAGCTAAATAAATGTTCTACATCTTCAGAAATCATCTTCAGAAACTTGCAGCATACTAATTTAGCTGTACTCTCAGGGAGAGTGAAGCTACTCACTTCAGTAAAAGTGTTTCAGTTTGGGCACCAAAGAAACCCAATAATTCAAAAGTGTTGTGTTTTTTTGTTTTTTTTTTTTGTTTTTTTTTTTTTTTAGTTTTATTTAAATTCTTCCCTGCTGTACATTTCAGGAGATATTGTCGGATTAACCCAACAGCACCTTGTGAAAAAAGCATCATAGGGTTTTACATCGAAGAGAATTTGCCATATGTAACAATACAGTCAACTAAGTGAAAGCAGGGCAAGAGATTCTGCATCTTCTTTTATGAAAAATGAACCAAAAAGTTAGTATTAAACTCCTACTTTCAATTGGAATGGTATATTTTCATAAGAAGGCATTTATAGCAAATATTGTCACATAGACATTGAGCATACAAGAATATCATGCTTTTTTTTCTCCTTTTTAAAATCAACTCAACCAGCTTCTGCAGTGAAACTAAAAATGAAGATTTACCAAGGTCATACTCTTATGCCCTTGATGACTTTCCAAGACTCCATGCAAATTCCCTTGAGCCTTTCATTGACAAGCCTTCAGAACACTCCAGAGAAATTATTCCAGTTGGTGTTTCTATACAAAGTAGAGAATACTACTCCTTGACAGCAGATTGATTCTGATCGTACGTCTCATATTAGACAATACAAACTCTCAGCAGTATTTTCGGAGGGAGACTATTGACTTACTGTCCCTGTGTCTCAAATCAACAACCTGTAAATCAGATGACAAAGTATATGGGGAGTTTATTTCTGAGGCCAGACAGGGAGATAAAGAATAAAGATGCACCTAAAAAAGATTGCAACTTGAATCATTGATTTCCTCAGGCAGAATTAATAGAGTTTTTTTCTCCTCCTCTACAGTTAAATCTCAGACTTATCTCCCGGTGAAAAAGTTTTCTGTTGGCTAAAAATCAAACATAATAACAAGTAATCCTTAGAGGCAGTTTCCTCTGTTAAACACATTAAACCCAAGCCTAACACTTTGTGGCAGTGTCATTTTGGGGTTTTTGTTGTTTGTACATAATGAAAACTCTCAGATCAAAACAAATGTAAGACTAATATAAGGATATGAAATCCATAAGCTGAAGGAAAAAAAAATCCAAATCTAAACCCCACATGCATTTCTCATGCCAAACATTTAATATATTCTGTTGCTAAAATTCTTCATTAAACAAAAGTAAAATTATGCTTAGCAGAAATCCTACTTCAAAGGACTAAAAGTCTCAGTAGTTCTTTATTTCCTATATTCTAGAAGAAATTAAAATACTTCTGAAATATAGTATTATAAGCCTCGTGTTTGCTGCCTTGAGCTCTACCACATAAATTAGGATCAGGCTATATATTTTCCTCTTGACAGATTGATAACTTTGGTCCTGCTGCTTATGAGATCTGAATATGAATCAAACAGATGCAGGGGGAGGTGGAAAAACCCCTTTGTGGCAATTAGTTTTAATATTGTCCAGAGTTATCTTGAAATGAGAAAGTGTCTGTTCTCAGCATTAGTGAATGCAAACATGTTTAGATTGAGAGAAATATCAGGAAGATGACAGAAAGGTGAGAAATGACAGACCATTCATCCCGCACATGCTGTGTAAACAGCATGATACAGAGAATCAGCTGCTCAGAGGGGCCTCACTCTGCTTGCAGCTGATAGCACTGTGATTTCTACCTTTCACTCAAAAGAAAAGTAGATGTAGCCAATAGCAGGTTAAAAATCCTACCCTAAAATTATCAGTGAAATATTCACAATAATCTGGCTGGTGATCTGCTGTTGCTTCAAAACATTAAAAAAGTGTTAATAACTAAATATTCTAAAACACTAAATATTTTAAAGTATCTTATAGTACTGATGCCTAAGAAATTGCTACCAGATTACATATTTTCACAGAAGGTTATTTTTTTTTCTGCAAGACCTAACCTTTGAAAACTGATGTGTCGTCTAGAAGCATCCTCAAGTTCCACAAAATAAGCCATATTTGATTAAATTCAGTTGGCTGCCACTGAGTTACTGCACTTGTTCTAAATAAAATACACGGGAAAAGTATGATATATTTTTCCAAAGCACTATTTAAAAATGAGTGGATAGAATCTAACAAGATTCTTTAAAGCAAATTATCTTTAGATAAAATATTTTGAATTGTTAAAAAATGCTGAAAAACAAGGTTTTGTCCTCTTTCTTCCCTGCGTCCTGAAGCAAAGATTTCTTATGAGAGAATTGAAACAGAAGATTTGTGAAGAACTAAAACTATTAAAAAACACCATTTTTGAATTTTTTAATAGTCTTAAATGGAAGAATTTGTTATAAAATTCATTCACTTTAGCTATGGAAGACCTCCGAAGAACATTGTCTTCCTGGGGCCGAGGTAGCTGGGCACGTTATAAAGAATGACTATGTCTTTTCAAAGCAGTAGAACTCAAACTAGACTTTCAACTTAGAGGACAGCAGTTGTGAGGGCAGTCATGATTCACCACTGTGGCTAAAATGACTATTATTCACTGTTTCGATTTTCCTTTTCCAGTAGCAACCCTGCTTGTTAGAAACTTTGTAGAGATCAGAAACCATCCAGCACCTCACCAGGCAATGAATTATGAACACAGTGACTTAACAATGTGCTGCTGACTGCACTGCAGTGTGTAGGCTTAAGAGTAAAATTAGTTTATATGTTTGGGTTGTTTTTTTTCATTTATAATTATATAGTGCTGTGATTGACTGTCACATTACATCATCCAGACTAATCCAAAACATTAGGAATTATTTTCTATCGGAAAACTTGCTTTTAGAGTGCTTTCAAATTAATTTTCTATTTTTCAATCTTCAATATTTTCTTCTCTGTTAAAGATGAAATATTGTGAATTTAACATTTCCTTACACCATATATATACTTAATTCCACCTACTCCAGTGTATAAAACGTGATGGAAGAAAATCTTGGACATTTTAATCTGCTTATCTGCTCTCTTGAGGATAATTTCTAAGGGTACAAGACCCTTGAGGACCACCTAAGGCCAAACTGCCAGCTATACTTGGCAAGGTTTAAGGCAGACAATTACGGTTCTGAGGACCATCTGACAAGAGCTATAAAAATCCTCATTCCCTCATTTTTTCCATTGACTAAACCGTGGAAGATGGTCCAATAATGAGGAAAAGGCAGCAGGTTAAATGTTTATATTGACAGTAAAAATATGATATGTATCTTTCCTTTGGCTGAATATTTTGTATTCAACTCCCTTTGCCAAAGAAGTTAGATATTTTTAAAAAGTCAGCAGCAAGAACTAACAGTTGACACTGTGGTCTTCTGAAATCTCCATTCCACACAGAACTAGTTGCTGGCTTGCAGATACTTGCAGTGTTTGTCAAAAAAAAAACCCTGATTGCAATAGTTAATAAAAGACCTGTCGTGTCCCTATTTTTAATATAAATTAATAAAATATCATCATCTACCTGGAAAGTTCAAAGGTAATATGCCAATGGGGCCAGACAGACCTGCACATCAAATCCTTCCATCATTACATTTCCCTTTCATTTGGAAGAACCAAGGATGCAGTAATGCAGAAAGTAACCAAATGCAGGCTTGATAGTCTGTTACACTTCAAAAGAAAATCCTTGCGTACAGAGACTGCTCAAAATTTCTTTTTTGGGCACTATGAGTCTTTTCAGGATCTTGAAATCTGGACAGATTTGTTGCTGCAACAGACTTGTTGCTAGCTCTACATAAGAGCTTTTAATACTGATTGTGAAAGTGATGCTTCAGACTAAACAGTGTTTGTTGCAAGTAGTATGCCTTATTCCACACAAGGAAAAGTACGTTGAATGCTTTGGCAATATTATAAATATCAAAGCCAATTAAAATTAGATGGGTTTTTTGTGGTTGTTGGGTTTCGTCTTTTTGTTGGTTTATCTTTGGGGGGATTTTTAAGGCACTAAGCTATTTTTTTTTCACTTCAGTGATATTAACAACCACGTGGAAAAAGGAGATGGCAAGTAACATCTGTGTTGAAGCATTCAGACCACCACCCCATGCATGCTTCCCTCGACACTTGTGAATCTACCAGCACCCCTCTGTGAAAACAAAGTCTGCCAAGCCCTGGAGAGGAGCATGAAGTTGCCTGCATGTTGTTCAGACTTTGCTGAGTGGTTACAGAAAGGGGCTGGTGTATAAGGATCACCCTCCCAAGCAAAAGGTCACAATTGTCTTCTGTTCTAAGCAAACATAGTTATATTTTGGTAATTACTTTAAAATGCACAACGGAAGTAGTAACTGCACAGAAAGAGCACAAATCAAACGTTTATCTCAATCATAGTGCACAATTACACTTTGTTCTGTCTTCTGAATATGGTATATCTGAAAAAAACAGCAAGAGTTGATTCAGGCTTTTTTGGCACCTTCAAAAAGTCTTTTTCTTATCCTTTTTATCATGAAACTCATAATATTTGATATTTTACATAAAGCTTCATTTTCTCATGCTAATTGATAACATGAGCAACCCAACACCCATCACTAAAACCAAGCTTCTGTCCCCAAGTCAGCAGGTGGTTGGTTGTTTTTTTTTTTTTCTTTAAGTGTAACAAAAGTACACTCTAAGAAATTAAAAGTCGCATTGCAAATGCTCATAATGATTTTTAACCTCTTCCTCCCAAATATTTACTGAAAAATAGAAACACATTCCTATGATTTTTCACATGGCTCTTAATGAGATTCCAGGACAAAACTTTTTTAAGAGACTTATGTTTACAAATATAATGGACAAAGATGCTACTTCACTCCTATTTTTTGCTATTGTTTTTGCAGCCTTTTTTCTATGAGAGTACATGTTTAGTAAGACTTCAGTCGTGCATTAGAAGACAGTGTGACAAAGAATTGATTTCACCTTGCCTAGCCTCATTCACTTATCTTGTAGATCCTGACATTTGCACTAGTGAGCTAAGCTCTCTTTTGCCCCAGGGGAGGTAAAAAATTACTTTGTTTTCTGTTTATTCTCCTCCCAATGTAGATAAATTTTACGCACAATAAATACAAAATCCTGTCTATAGATGCAAGGAGTTGTAGGTGTGTTCAGCTGAAATATCACATGCACCAAGATGACAGCATATCCTTGTGAGGAGAGCTAAGGGTACATTCCGTTAAACTCCTAAAACTATTTCTGCAAGTAAATCACTAATGAAGAAAGTAAATTATTAGATCTCATGCTTAGTCAGAGTACTCAAATGCGTGCTCTTCTAAGCACTCCAATGCATGCTACTTCTAAGAGTAACAGACTTGTTTCTTAATCTGAGGAATTTGTTTATATTGTAAAACTGCAACTCTCAAATCATGTTGTGGCAGACTACCACGACTACATTCTCCACACTTATGAGTTCTGTGATTGGAGAATTTGGATCAGATCATTATCAGGTCTGATTGATCAATGTATTTGGAAACATAAAAAGGGCATATTTATATACCCTGAATTTTTTTTCCTACATTGCCTTAGGTGTTTGACTAAAACACATTCTGAGATTGATTCTTTCTTCTTTTCATATCTCTTTTCCACACTGTTTATTTACCTTTTATCTCTTTCTTAATCTTTTTCTATCTGTTGCTTCCAAATCTTGTTCTGCTTGGGTTTTTTATTTACCTTTTAGCTATTATTATTAAACTTTCTTTTTACTGTAAATTATTTACACCTCTATTTTTTTTTCCAGTGTCCTCCTCTCAGTTCTGCTGTGGCTTCCATGTTTTCACTCTACGTAAAAAGTACAAAAAGATATTTCTTCAAAAGCCCTGAGGTTCTCTTTGTTACAGACAAATGGAAGGTGTCACAACCTGTGGACAGGTAACCTGTACCAGAGAAAGTTTTCAAGGCTTTACTGATTAATTTAGACACTTTTTATTAAAACAGGTAATCATGTACTTGATTTTTCAAAAAAACAGTAACATGTAAGGAAATTCAGAGGTGTTTTGTTAAAACAAAATCGTTCTAAACTTATACAGCATCTTTCAGTTTTACCACTTAGCATTAACTCATCAGTACTGGTGGATAAAAACTGGAACATGAACTGTCAATGTGTGCTTGCAGCCCAGAAAGTGATTTCAGCCCTTCACTCAAGTGTATCAACTGTGTGACTGCTTGTCATTCACAAAATGCTTGCTGGAGGTGCACTGAGTCTATGCCACTGATGAAGATACTCAACAGTACAGGTGCCATTGCTGACCCTTGAGGAACACCACTTGTTACTGGATATTGATCCATTGACTCTTAACTGTGTGTATGCAGCCATTCAGCCAATTCCTTAACCACCAAATAGTTCATCCATCAAATCCGTATCTCTCAAATTTAGAGGTAAGAATGCTGTGGGCGATCACATCAAAGGCACTTAGCATTAAGCTTTCAGGACAAAACCTCGATACCATGCTTCATCTTTCTGGTGAAAGCAACCCTGATCAGCCTCTGAGATATTTGCAGGCTTTTCTAGAGGGATGTTCTTATGTGAATGTAAAGCTACCATTTTTTGCCAGATGAAACAGGATACTGCTTCACACACCATTAAAAAAGGATTAGAGTTCCCAAAAGTGAAACTAAAGTAATGTAAATTCCTTCTAGTCCCTATGGTTCATGTGTGCTTGCTTGCTCCAAATTTAAAATATTGCAAAACAGAATTTTGTGTTTTGCTGTTGTTGTTGTTTGTTTTTTTCCCCAAATGAATGCCAAGCACAGGGTGTTCAAATGTTCGGTCCTCTCCATTTGTTGGAATGCAACGATCAAAGAGAGGAAATTTATTTTCATTCAAGCTTTTAACATTTTCTTGATTTGTTTACTTAATTTTCATTCAGAATAGTCTGACTGAAGCTGTTCTGACTCATTGCATTCTTGTAATTGTATTTTGTAATTGTTAAAACAGGTTTGTTGCACAGCCCTGGGAAATGTATTTGAAAATCTGAAAAGCAGGTTGAACACTGTGTATTTGAGAAGAGAAATGTAATCAGTTCCGATCCTCAGCCAAACTCTTCTGCTTGGGCTCATAGCACTGATCTCAGATTGAAACTTGACCTGAAGTTTTGTCTCATTTATTTATATATTTGTTTACTTTGGCTGTTGTGCAGAACTCTGGCTTAATGATACTGTCCCAAAGCATAAATATTAGCATAAATCCGTCTTTTGGTCCAGTGCCCAGTGCTTCATTTTGTGAATTAATTTACTTTTGTTATTTTTTTTTTATGCAAGCAGGTTGCTAAAATAAGAAATTATTTTTATGATATTGTTTTTAATTTAGAATGGCTATGTTCTCAAAGATTGCATTACTTTACAGGTTCTCCAAGGGGCAGTGTGGGAATATTTTCAGTGAACTTAAATGTTGTCTTTATTGTTTTCAGATACCTTTGGTTATTTCAGTTGTATCAGGTAAGACCCTTAGATTTTATGTTAACCATTGGCCACAACTTTGTTTTAAAGTTTATAACAAACCCAGCTACACTAAAGAGCCCTACCTGAAGTGCTCTAATGAATCCTTAAGGTGAATTGTAGCATCATTACTATTTGTGTTTCGGGTTGTCCTTGGCAGTTACATCATCCCTGTTATTTTAAGCAAAAAGCAGACCAGTTTAGGAGGGAAAGGATGTTTCCAGGCTGCAGAATGAATCCTTTGATCTTTGACCTCACATCTAATTCCATACTAAAAATGGCTGTCACTTAAAAAGCACTTAAATTCTTTTCTCATTACCCAGTGAAGGCTACAATCCACAACATATCACACTTCCCAGAATTTAAATTAGTGCCTTAAACATGTGAGCTGTGAGTAGCCACCATTAAATGCTGTCAGTCAGGCACTCCTACAGAAACAGCATCCTAAGTTTTGCACAAGGAGGACAAACAGCGTACACTGATGAAGGAATTGAATGCAGCCTGTGTGAGGAAGACCACACAACTTTTACTTTCTTCAGCAGAAACACCTCATCTCCTTGCCCACCCTAGATTCCTGCTACATTGCCAAACCTGGTCTAAACTCCACCATAGCCCTTGGGAAAATTCTGGGTTGGGCACTGATTTAAGGACAAAATGATACTGATTTCCAAACTGGTAGCATGATTACTCTTGAATATCATGAGCATTCTTAACGTGCAGGTGGTTTAATTTCCTCTGAGGAAACAATATTGTACAGATTTCTGCAGTCCCCATGAACAGCCAAGCATGGTGAAAAGAAGGCTGATGAGGCTCTGCACTTCTTGCCATCTATCTAAGTTACAAATCAGAATAAATACAAGATCCTGAATTAAAAACCTTAAGTCCAAGAACTCTTCCAGCCCTACATTTATTTATGTAGTCTTTTATCTTTTTTTCCTAGGCCCTTTATATGTGTGATGATTTGTGCAAAATTCTTTGCCAGATGGGAACATGCAAATTTACTTGCCTTACTGCAGCATCTAAGTGAAAAGGTCTAAGTACAAGCCAGTTAGGCTTATTTGACAGTTATATCAGCTGTGGCTTTTTGCATTAGGCTGAACATACAGTCACTGCTTTGGAATAATCAGGAAGTAGCTTTGATCTATCAGACCCTGATAGGGACCTGCAGTACAGGGATATGTGGGAAATATCACTGATAAGCTGGTGCATTTATTAACTAGAAAAATCAATTATCTGCTCTGAGGTAAAAACAGTCTCCTGGAAAGATGAGAGAGAAATAGCAGCAAAAGAGGATTAATGGAGCAGTTAGTGTGGTATTGATCAGGCTTGTGGGATTCAGTCTGGATTTGGCTAAAAGGAAGCAAAAGTCAACTCTACACAAATAACAAATGAAGAGATTTTTTTCCAGTGATAAGCAGACCTTGTATGCAAAAAACATACACAATGAGTAGGGTGAATGTAATGTAGATCACAGTCTCACAGAATATTAGTATTATGCAGAATAAGTCATGCAACTGCATAAAATTTTCATGCCATCATCCCTGCCTCCTTCTGCCATTAACATGAATCACACTGAAGGTGAAAACCTTGTTCATTAGACAAATGTTAACAGTGGAAACTACCAGAACAATACTATTGCATAAAAGATATATGACAGCATTTCCCCAGACAGACAGAACACCTGAGTATCTGGTATTTTGCTTTCAAAGAAAGCTTCAGGTTGCTTGTGCTTTTGCAGAACACAATGGAAATCAATCCTTCAGCTCTGGCTTCTTCACTGATTAACAAACCTTAGGAATTGAGATGATTTAATTCTTTCCAACAGAGAAGGTAATCACGAAGTAACAAAAATAAGCTGTGGCAGTGGACATTTCCTTTTTTCAAAAGATGAAGACTTTTCCATGGTTTGCAATAAGTCTGGTGTTACTTAATATAGTCATTTCAGACCTTGCATGTCATAAGCAATGAGCTGGAGGAACATAAAGGGAATGCAAAACTAAAGGAGTTAGCTAAAGTAAGGAAGAATGTTGAGGGGCTGGACATACCATCTGATGAAAGGTAAAAGTTAACAATTAAAAAATATATTTTTAGCTATATATTTGATATTCCTAAGGACAGCAAAATCCACAGTTACCAAGACTTCATCTTGACCTCAATGAAATTCCTCTCTGTTTTGGTTCTTAAAGAAGTAGATATGATCTACCCAGAGTAATGATACATGCATAAACAAACATCTTATTGTTAACTGGTACATAACATGGTACAACGCAGAACAGCACAGAATCATAAAATGGTTTGGGTTGGAAAGGTCCTTAAAGACCATCAAGTTCCAAACCTAAAAGGAAGGTAAGAAATGAAATAAGCGGCCAGTCAGTGAGGCACCACCTCATTCAGTAAGAGCTTGTACTTCTGTAGATTAAGGTGAACATGGAACTGCAGCCTCAGCTTTTTACATAACCTACATTTTGTTACACTGAGCTTTTTATATAACCTACATTTTGTTACATTGAGCTTTGGGGAAGCAAGAATATGAAAAAGTATATAACAGCAATGCTGAAAATTTCAGTCCAGGAAACTATGTAGAAATCTATTCAATTGCAGCACTTAAATGGATATATTGCAATAAATTAGATACTGAAATACCCAAATACAGCATAAAAGTACGTATTTTGCTGTATCCAGATGAAAACAATGAGAAGCAAGAGCATATACCAAAGTAACTTTGGCCAAAGTTAATATTAAAATTTAAACAATTCCCTGAAATTGCCAAGCTATAGCATTAAAAACAGTACTATATGCTACACTCTTCCAACAAACTGAACTTAGTCTGGAGATCACATCTAAGGGACTAATTTCTTTAGGCCTATCCGCTGTCTACACATAGATATGACACTTAAAGAATTTAAATATATTATTCATCAGAGTCTAGAAGCAGAGAATCAGAAGTGACTCCTTTATACACTCCATGGAAGAGTTCAGTAGTGGAGGCCTGGCAACAAGGCTCAAGCTATATTTTTCATGCTGTGTGTTGTTTTATTTAAGTGAAGTACTGTCCCAGCCATTCATAAATTACTGATGCCTTGAATCCTCCAGCCCATCTGTTCCTGCAGGGCTGAAAGAGGGAAGGTGTTCACTGATTCATAGGCCTTTCAGCTCTTCCAGAATACACCTTGTATATTTTTCTAGTGCCTTCACCATACAGACCATTTGTTCCTGAGGAGGAAAATGTGGATGTAGGTTTGAAAAGGGAGCACAGGTCCTTGGTTTGGACTCAGTAAATCTTTCAGCAGAATATTACTGTGGAATCCATACTCCAGCTATAATCAGTGAGGGGCCCAAAATACTACAACAGGACTTGTTATTCTTGCAAACAAGCAAATCCCTGGGGTCCTGGTAAGACATACCACAGAGCCAAGAACATGTTGGTGAAGTTCATAGGGGTATGAAGAAGGAGGAGGTGAGAACATTTTATTCCAAACACCTCCATTAACTTTCCTTCTACAGAAGAAATGCAAAGAGGTGGAGCTGAATACAAACAAGCACTGGTTATATGAAACAAAACAGATTTCACAAGTCTCTTGAATTGACAAGAAATTTTTTCATTGAATAGAGAGAAACTTATTTCTCTGCAATGCAGACTGAATCAAGTTTTTCCAGGCATAATTTGAGGGGCTAAATGTGTTGCTCTTAGAAATGGGGGACAGGAGAGGCATTGGATATAAGGATTGTCTGTGTGCTTTAGAAACATCCTTTATTCAAGAGATCTGCAAATCCTATAGAAAAGAGTACTCTGGGAAGTGAAGTTTTATCATCACTATGAAGTTATTCCATAGGTGAATTTCAGCTCCTTCTCAAGGCTTTCATCTCGTTAAACAGATTCCAAAGTGTCAATTCTGCACTCGTGTTAAACTAACTCTACAAGTTCAGTGCACTTGTATGCGCACTTAAAGTCTTATTGGTCCATGCATCACAAGCATTGAATATAGAGTAATCTGCATGTTAGATGCTTTCTTTCTACCTGCCCTTGCTAAGCAGCTGATCTGAAATTAATGAAAAATGATTGCTTTTAAACCTGAATCCTAGACGTCACAGACTTCCTCACACTAAGCACAAGCAGTTGCCACATTTGGGGTCTTTTTATGAACTACAATATTTTTCTGGTCTTTTCTTTAGATAGCTTCTTAAGATCACAGAACAGCACTATTCATCACAGAAAAAAAGATCTAAAATAAGGCCATACATTTATTATTTGCAGGTAAGCTCTCATGAAAGCTCAAACTATCAGAAAGCAACTTGAAACAAACTGATTCAATGTTAAAGTAACCTGCTTTGATGAATTCTTTTGTTTGTATGTCTTTTTTACTTTAATTTAAAATGAGACTCAGTTCATGGGAGATCTAAAAGTCAAACAAGAAAGAGACCAAAATAGGTCTTTTTTTTTTAATGTATTCTTTCAAACACTCTTCATTGCCTTTTCATAATTAGAACAAAAATCCTTATAGACAATGTAACAACAGCAACAGAAGAAGAGGCAGAATTCAAAATCAGGTACATGATTTGTGTCTCATTCAAATATTGGTAGCAGAGTGAAAAATAAGAAAAAAAGCCTGTACTAAGAGATGAAAATAATGTAACAGACGAATATATTCATAAATTACAGTATATATACATAAATTACAGTAGCATATTCTAGCTCTAGTGGAATAGGCTGTTTGCATTAAAAAGATACAGATTTAAAATGCAGTAAAAAAAATACCCAAACAACAAAAAAAATCAATAATGATACATTTTAATTCAAACAGTCATCATAGCAGTGCCACAGCAATCAGTCATATTTACCCAGCCCCTGTATATAATAATCCTCCTGATCCCTATATAACTGCCAGCTTCACCTTTTAAATTATCAACAGCTCTCATAGCTTACTGCTTCATACTTTCTTAATAGGCACCTGCAATCAATAGTCTTACCACTGAGTAAGCGGCAACCAGCCAGTCAAACACTGGGTGTAAATGCTTCAGAAGTGATCATTACAGGGATATGAATGACACGGTGACTGTGCTAATGGCATATACATGTAGTAACAACATAATTTGGAAAATCTGCTTAGTAGAAGATGTAGATACTTTGACACGGCAAAACAGTGTTTCTGCAGAGAGGAATATTTACCCTTGAAAATGAAACCTCAGATCCTCCTGGGAGGTGTTTTTTCTGAGATGGCAATCACCACCACCAGACTTTTATGTTTCACCATCAACACAAAATACTTAGCGTGTCTGCACCCTATTTATTTCACCCTTGCAGCTGCTCACTGCTTCACACATACCTTGTCATGACTGGCAATGTGTATTTACATGCAAATTTGAGAACTAATGTCACTGTGCTGACAATAGTTTAGATACCAATGTATGCAACAAGCCCCTCCAATCTTTTATGCTATTACTCACTCATTAAATACTAACACTGAAAACTTCCACTATGCTTGAGAATTATTTCTTAAGTTTGAAAAACAAAACAAAGAAAAACTGGCTCAGTTTGCCACAAATTAAGTTGAGCTTTGAAGACAGACGAATTTTCCAAAGTGTTCAATACTCACATTGGACGCAACTCCAGAGAAGCTCTACTCTTACTTAACCAACAGAATGAAGGTGACAGGTTTTCAAAATGTTCTGCTGAAAGAAGTGTTCATTTTCTTTCATTCTCCATAGGGGTTGCAGGTGATATATTGCTTGCTATACTGTGTAGGTGCAATTCATACCCATAGTTACATAGTCACTGCATCTTGGGCCTGGGATGACGTGACCCTCTTAAAAAATTAATGAACTCATAGGCACAACCAGATATTGGTTGCGTTTGAAGCAACAAAGGAGAACACTCAAGACTGGTAGTACTAAAGGATGAGCTATTTGAAATCTTGACAAAGTGACCATTCAGTTACATAACTTGGCAAAAGAACTAACTTTTAAGGTGTCCGAAAGTGAACTGCTTTCATTATAATACTAAAAATCATACCCACAGCTCAAAAAGACCCTATCCCAAGTGAAGAACCTTCTCCTGAGTATGCATAGTGATTAGAAGGAATGACACAGCAAATATTGCAACTATATGTTGATTACAACCAATAACTGGGAGTGTATAGCCTTACAACTTTCGTGCACAAAATGGAATGAAAAAAGCCAGCATTGGTGTGCTTCGTTTGTTGAACAGTCCACCATGCACCCAGGCCTGACTAAACAGTATCTCTTCTGAGCATGTGAAACTGGTTTACTGCACACCAGGCACAAATCCGCTTTTCGGACAGCCCAGGCAGTGGGTTCTTAAAAATATGCCTATTTAGGCACATGTATGAATTCCATCAGGAAATACTCAACAGTTTTGACAATGTCTAAATGCATGGTAGGCCTTTTTTTTTTTGTACTATTATCCAGTTTGGAGACTCATTAGGAAAGTGTGTGAAATGTGATAAGTCGCTGCTGCAAAATGCTTTCCGTTTGGATGCAATATCAGAAGTAATGTAATGATCTCATTAAACTTGGTCATTCTTAGCATATACATAAATCCATTGTTCTTTGGAGATTATAGTGCATAGAAGATGAAAATCCTGTCAATGATTCAAATGCACAAGAGATGTCAAGAAGAAATTTATTTATCCATATTTGTAATGCTGTATTTGAACTCACCAAAGCCCCGTGGCAAAGCGAGAGTTTGATCAACAGGAATACATGACAGAAACTGATTTGAAAAATACTATTAAAGCAGAAACAAAGTTTACCTTTATTATGTTAACTATTAGCTAACATTTGTCTTTGTTGACAGGTGCTTTATTTAAACATTTTATCTTGATCAGCTTTTTATGTATTATTGATTTTTCATCTTGGTTTCTGAGAGAGTTTAAATAAAAGCATAAGGCATAATCATTTCACAATGAAAACTAAATTACACTATATGCAAGAAGCAAATGTAAGAAAATAAACAACCACAGTGGCCTGTTCTTCAGTAAACCTATCAGTGCCAAGGCTTCAAATGATGGCTTATTTCCTGTCAATCCTATTTGCAGATAAATTATGTGACAGTGCCTATTTACTTTATTTTGGTTTGTCTGATTTTTTTTTTTCTCTCCAAGTCTTCATTCCCTAAAGACATTCTATTTTTTTACTGAGTTTTGCCATGTTTTTCTTTAAGCAGTGAATGACTAGCAAGCTCTCCCTATGAAGGATGTGCTGAAACTGAATATTCAAAACCCCTGTAAAGTACCCAGCCTTCTAAATTAGCTACAAAAATTCATTGCTGGTGTTTTGACATGCACATCACCACAATACCCTGTATAAAGAGCTTTTGGCAAGACTGCTGGTGAGCCATGAGATGGTAGGAAGCTGATGATTAAACAGCACACTCTTAAGGGACCACTTCAGCCACTTTTAATGATATTGATGGTTGTCTTAGATATTACCCATCACAGCAGCATCATCTAAGCAATACAGTCACTCAGTAGTCCCAGCAAGGTCTTCAATGCATTGCCTGGCCCATCTGGCATGTCTCGATTTTTAAGGGAGAAAATTGCACTAGAGATGATTTTGCACATTATTTCCCATTGATTTCCTTCTGTGGGTAGGACAATGAAGTGAAGGAGAGTAAAATCATAAGCTCTCTGTTACCATCCTTTTAAGTATATTCTTGGACACTTGGACTCAAAATTGGATTCTCTAAGACCTTTGCTACAAACTGTATGAGAAATTCAGACATGTGATCCATCAAAAGGGTGACAAAAGTGCCTCAGGATAGCAACAATATCCGGTGAAGCTATATACAACTTTTTCACTGCTTACATGTCTTCATATAACCAGGCAACAGTTAGCTCTTTTGAGCAAAGCATACAAACAGAACAGAAAGATTGAAAATAAATAATAAAAATGCTATTTGGTTAGCAATCCACAGCCAACATTTCATCAACTAATAAATAAATTAATTTCTAACTTTGAAATGACCTCAGCTGTTTTCCAAATAAAGTGACAACTTCACAGTTGATATATTAGAATAAGAATGATTACTTATCGTAAACAAATTTCAGTTTACCTACCCCCACAGCTCTTTAATTTAAAGAAGGATGGTACCTCTTTCTTGTGTGTCTGCTGGACAACCTTCAACTCTGCATTAGCTAATTAATACAAAGTATGAATGTGTTGGGGTTGTTTGTTTGTTTGTTTTTGGTTTGGTTTTTTTTTCCACAGAATCATCAGTGTAACTAATATTATTTATATCTACCAATAAATAATACATGAAAAGATTTTTGAGCTCTTAGGGATGCTGGCTATCACTTTAGCTGTATATTAATCCTTAGAGGGTGAAGAAAGCAATGATAATAGATGGAATCATTAGTAACAAGAACACATGTTTAGTATAGGCACACAGGTAATAAAATATGGTTTCAGAAACAGAAGCAGAAGAAACACTTGCATACAAAATAAGGGAAAGAAAGTGCAAATCTATATAAAGAGGACACTGGATAAAGGTGGATAGCTTTAATTTAAAATAAGGGGGCTGAGATGCTGTGTTGTCAAGGAATAGAAAAAGTACTGATGAAGATTTGAAATAAGAGAAAGAAGTGATACGGGTAAATAAACCCACTGAAAAAGCAACACTTGTTGACTTATGGAAGGACATATTTTCTTCAGTCTGTGGTAACCAATTTTCTTACTTTGGAAGAACTTTTAATAAACTTAAAAAGATTACTTTAACAGGTCTTTTCTGAAAGCATGCCACAGGGCTTCACAAGAAAGCATACAAAACCAAGACACAAAGGTTGAACAGTAGAAAGAAGAACAAGGAGAAAGAGATCAGCCTAGAGCAGAAGGCTACTGTCTGCTTGCACAGCGATGCTACGTGTCTATATTGTTAGAATAGCCTAAACAAAATATAACATGATACCTAAGGAAGTCAGAATGCCATAATGAAAAGCACAATTATGGTAAACTGAAGTTAACATTTCAAATATTAAAAAGATTTAAATGCCTAACTTCAACTTTCTAAATGTGCAATTGCACAAGTTACTGAACTATATTTTTGGAATACTGTCATGTGAAGCACACCATGTCTCAACGAATGGATAAGACTGAGTTTTATACAGATAAAATGTCACAGTACAGCAGGGCCTACAAACGTTTTTCTTCTTCCGAAAGTTCTAGCTAGGAGTGTGTGGGGTTTTTATTTCTATTGGGTTTTACTTCTTAGGCAACTAAGAAGGTGGTTTTCAAATTATAGCAACAATTTCACAATGAAAATGTTCATTGTCTCATTTTTTTTGAATATCTTAAAACCCCTCCATTCAGATCAGATAGAATCACCTACAGTGCTCTTCATTTCTTTCTAAACCTCTAGTTCTTGTGGGCCCCCTTTCGACACTGGATATGGAAGAGGAATGGGGAAAAGAAAGAGAAGAACAGAAGAACTACTCTTCCAAAGTATCAACTCAGTTCAAACAAAATTTTTTTATTTTTGTTTCACTTTACTAAGTAAAATATGAAATTAAATTTCCATTCAAATAAAAAAAAAAATCTGTCTTCATCCAGCTGCAACACTTGCATAACAGAACATGATCTGGAGTTTGCAAAAGAAAGAAATCCCATTTCCTGGCATCTTCTCCCAAATACCTCCCACTCAATCAAGGAGCAGAATGTTATTGCCCAGCACGAACAGGCCAACTCATCTAAGGTTTATAAAGACTTAAATTTCAGAGCTTGCTTAGTGATATGGACACCCAATTCCCACTCAATTAATAAGATTTAAGCATCCATTTCCATTAAGCAGGTTTGAAAGTACAGCTGACAATTCTTAATCACGTGTACTATTTATGTATTTCATTTTAAGCACAAAATTAAATATCACCTTCAACATTCTAGGAAATCCTATATATTGTTTCATATTTCAGAGTTTAATGTTTTCTGTATATCTGATACCTGCTTAAATTATTTGAATACTTAAATGTCTTATGACAGACATAGAATATGCTATGGTAAAATGATAGTCTGTTGACTCTTCCTGTGTGGATTTCTACCATCCAGTAAATGAAATGCTCTTCTTTATGGAAAACTTGCTTGAAAACAAGCACATGCAAAAAGCAGCACTGTGAAAACAACCCAGAATTCTCCTCCCTACCCCACAGTATAACTATTGCATATCAACTACAAACTTCACAGATGCATCTGCGGGAGTCTACCTGTAATAGGTTCTAAGAATATAAAAGATCAAAATAACTGTCATCAAGCTGCAGTGCTGTTGCCAGTTGCTCTTGTCTCTCAGTGTGTGTTTTTAAATGACGTGTAAAACCATGTTTGGTATTTTTTCAGTTGGAAACACTACACTTTATAAACCAACCTCATTTTCCACAGTACAGCTGTAAAGAAAGCTCATTTATAAGATCAGCAGCATAGACTTCCAAACACACTCCAGTAAGGGTTTCTTTCACCTTGGTGACCCACTGCTCCCCTCAAGTGAACTCACCTGATTTCTATGGGGATACTGATCAAGGGAGATGCTGCTTATAATGAATTCAGGCACTAGAGACACTGTGAACTCAGCCTTCAAAAAACAAATGAAAGAATCAAAAAACTCCAAGCAATCAAACAGAAACCCCTCTATTTGTAAACTGTTCCAGTCCTAAGTTAGCTCACATTTTCATGGATGGCTGATGAGCAATATTTGAAGCAGATGTTTAACCTAAAATGTAATTTTTCTTTGCCACATTCTGTTATTCATCTCATGCATTATTCCAAACTCACTCATACCTGCTTATGCCAGTAAAACCTGCAGACAGACCAGGACAGTATTTGTGACAGGGCAGTTAGATCCTTTATTCCCACTCTACTTTTTCCAGTACTGCTGAAAAAGCAGTGCTGTGATTTACTCCATTCCACACTATTACAGTGCCAACTCTGATGTCTCACAACACGACAACTGACAGCAGTATGATTATTTCTGTTATTGTTTCTCAAATCTCCAGTTCTCAAAGCCCTGTAATAACACGTATATTAGAGGTCAATAAAAAAACGTTTAAAAAAAAAATTATTTGGTTCATGTGGCGAGATTTTGGTAGCACAAAGCGGCTGCAACGGTGGCTTCTATGAGAAGACACCAAAAGCCATACAAGACAGAGGCAATTCTAGCTGCCTCCAAGACAGACTCACCACTGCCAAGGCTAAGTTAGTGAAAACCGGTAGTGCCTCTATCACAACATATTTAAGAAAAGGTAAAAACAAAATGCTGTGCAAAAGCAACTGGTAGAGAGGAGTGAGAAAATGTGAGAGAAAAAGCTCTGCAGACAGCATGGTCAATGAAGAAAGAGAGGATGGAAGTGCATCAGGTGCCAGAAACATTCCTCTGCATCCTGTGGTGCAGATCAGAGATATCCTTTAGGTGCTGGCAGTGCCTACATAACACCTGAGCATGTTTTTATATGTCCCCACTTAGGACTCATTGATGAGGACCTAAGTCTATCTCACCACCAAACTGGAGTATCTTATGATTTCAGAACAAGAATTAGCACCTCTTGGTTTTGGCATCAGAAGCTCCCACCTATGTGGCCAGATGTTTCAGCTATGCTGAAGCCCATCACATGCACACACAACCACAAGAAGCTTATTTACATTTGTGCCCATTGTCAATACTTCAGAACTATCTGTCTTGCATTCCTCCATCTCTAATGCAACAGTCATGATGTACATTAACCTGTGAAGTATCACAGGTGTCATGGTTTAACAGGTTGATGTACAGCATGACAAATATAGCATAAACTGAAGAAAATTACTCCTGAAGAGAGAGAGAAGGTATCTGGTTTTTTGATCCTTTCTTCACCCTTCCCATGTTTTATTGCTGGCAAGAAAAGAGGAAGAAGGGGAACACACAACAGATCATTAGAAGCCAGGAACTGATCAGAGGAAAACCAAAACTGTACTGCAGGAAATCACAAGCCTCACTCACACCATCTCAAGTTTGGAGTGAAAGACACTTTCCACTTCGTCACAAGATTTTGCAGATTTAACTTTTTCCATTAAACCTTACATTGACTTGCATAATAAACATGTTAGTAGTTCAAAAGCCTTGTATTATGGGCATAACTTGAGCAGCAGTCAGCTAGCAGCCACATATTTCCTGTGATTAAACTAGAAAAGTTCTGACCATTATCCTCATTATCCTTCAGATTAACAGTGGCCAAATAGAGTATTTCCTCTGTCACTGGGATGCTGTGACAATAAGCATATGAAAGTTCATCAAATACTCAGATTCTGACATAATACAGGTCATATAAATAAATTTGCAGACATCATATTTGTTTCTTCTTTTTTACAGTGTTTTGGTGTTTGTTTGTTTTTTTTTGTGAAGTATTGTTAGTTTTCTTACTAGTAGCTTGTGCAGGACTCTTTTGGATTTGTGCTGAAAAGTGTTAATAACATTGGCAGCATCAACACTTTTCTGCTTTTCACACTGATCTGCTAGCGAGTAGACTAAGAGTGCACAGCTAGGACAGCTAGACCCAAATGGCCAGGGGAAGAAGAAGGAAGGAGGCATGTTTGGAGTTACGGTGTTTGCCTTCCCTTGTAACCATTACATATGATAGAGCCCTGCTTTCCTGGAGATGGCTGAAAACCTGTCTGCGATGGGAAGCAGTGAATGAAGCGTCAGCCTCCTTCTCAGTTTTGCCGTCTTTCTCCCCCTTGAATTTTTGGTGAGCAAATTCCTCAATGACAATGTCCTCTTCACTGGAAGGGAGATCAGAGTATGGTGAGCCCAGAAAGACTGCTGCAGGAAGCCCACGGTCAGGCCACCAGTGATACATGACAGTGAAGAGGACAAAATCTTAGAAGGAGAATCCCTCTATACAAGGGGTCACATAGAAAAGATGAGTGGTAATAGGCATAAGTTACTACTGGGGAGATTCCAACTGGACACAAGAGGAAAATTTTTCCAAATAAGAACAACCAGCCACTGGAATAATATCCCCAAAGAAGTTGTGGAATTCCCAACATTGGATGCTGTTAAGATTTGGCTGGACAGGATGCTGGGACATTTTGTCTAGGTCATTCTTTGCCTAGAAAGGTTGGACCAGATGATCCTTGACAACCTTTTCAATCTGGTATTCTAGGATTGTAGGATTCTTTTTCTCTGCTTGTGTGCACATTCTTTTGTTCTACCTCTTAAGCTGTCTTTATCCCAGCCCATGAGTTTTTGTATTTTTAACCTCTGATCCTCTACCCTATCCCCTGGGGGCAGGGGGAGAGTGAGCGAGCTGCTGTGTGGGGCTATCCTGCCTATTAGGGTTAAACCATGACCAAAACTAATTATGAAAAACCTTTTCAATTAGCTATTGATGCAATTCCAATAAATAAAAAGCTACTCTTGACCATGAACTGCATTTTTCCTGATTTTATGTGGCTTGCTTAATTAAATTCACAATGTCATTTGCCTTTGTTGGATATAGTGGGTTCCAAGCTCCTGCCAAAAGGAAAAATAGTAGCAAGATGAACCTCTCACAGTAGGGACTGCGAAGATTTCTTATCCTGATTTCACCTTGACCCAGTGTGCAAAGCATTCCCCAGCAAGCCTGCCAATACAGCCAGGGATTAGAGGTGAGAAAACACTATCAATTGCAAATTCTGTCAGAAGGGCACTGAACACTTTCTGTGCAAAGCAGATCACATTCTTCTTTCACTTGCACCCTGCAATAACATTCCCTGAAATTAATGGAAAGGCTCCTTTCTGTGTCCTGAAATCTATTCTTCCTGTTAAGTGAAATCTATTCATAGAAGATAACATTGCCTTTTGTGAATTTCCCTAAAAATCACTGAAGCTGGGAACCTCTTTGTCCTAGAACTTTTAAAATTGTCTGTTGCCTAACAAGGAAACAATGGGTATAAGCGTGTCAGTATCATTACAGTGTCTTGATGTCTAATAATCAGACATTTTCTCCCAGAAATAAAGACTTCAAGGAACTCATACTGTGTCCCCCAGCTAGGCAAACACAGCCAAGAACCCTTCCCAACCCCACAAAGCATAAGATTCTATTATGCTAAAGACCCATATTGCAGCTTCAAGCACTAAGGGGTGTTAGCATAGTCCAGGGGAGCTCAACTATTGACAGCTTCTCTGCTGCTGCAGGACTGTAATCATTTTGACATCAAGACAGTGCCAGTATCATCTCCAGCAGCCAGTATAAAGCCAATTCAAAACCCACAAAACCTGGTTTTCTGTTAAATTTATCTTACTGTTAATTGCACACTCAGTATGTGTGTAGGGTGAGAACTGAATTTCAAAGCCTCTTACTAGCACATTCCTGTCTCTCCTTCAGATTTGTCTATTTGCCATACAAGTTATTCTCTTTCCCAATATTTTTACAGCTGTCTTGTCCAATGCATCTGAACACTATGTAATCTGTAATGTATTTAACCCTCACAGCATCCCCCCTAAAATAGGGAGTGCAATTATCCCCATTTTGCTGATGGGAAAGTGCAGTATTAAGTAGATTAAGCTGGCTGCACAAGGATCAAGAGCTCTTTGTTCTACTTATTGTGAGCAGGTCATCTTGCTGCTAGTTTTCTATTTGGCTTGCATCCTAACTGGCAGCTGATGACCACATCCAGGTTACAACTCTCCGCTTCAAGAAATTACCAAGAAAACCCAAACCTTAATAAAATTTTGGTCAACTAACCCTTCAGTTCTGCTTCTGATTACACAGGTGTGAGCACACTCTACCACTGTGATACCCACTGCCATAGAAAAGATCAGCATACCTCCCCATCTTTAAGCCCATACAGCACTCTTAACAACATGGCAGAAATTTACACCATTTTTTATGCAATACTTCCAAGAACTGCCTTGCATTTCATGGCCAGGCCTCCCCTTGCCACCTTTCCAGAAGGCTGAAGTACATGGATACTGTAGCATTAAATGAGACTTTAGTTTAGAATACTTAAGGTTCTTCTCTCTGGAATTTCTGTCCTGTTGTTACTGAGGATGGCAATTTAAAAGGCTTTCTTGGGTGTTCTGGGAGTTTCAAAGGATATGATTTTCACTAGATGTTGGTTGAGCATTTGCTACGATGTCCACAGTTTTACTATGCCACTAGACCAGTATTCATTCTGACAAGCAATAATTTTCTTTTATTGATCTTACTGATGGATGTAAAAAGGACACAGTAGGTAAAAACTCAGGAAACAGAGGGAGGGACAGAAAGAGTGAGGAAGAACAGTAGGCCAAAATCCAGTTTGGTGTAGCTTCATGGTATGCTTATCGCCGGAATAATGTTGGGGAAAATCAATCATATGGTTTTACCTACTTCAGCTGAGAGTGTTGGCAACAGTGATCTAGATTAGACATAATAGGGAACAGTTCAACTGCTCTACAACATGCTTTGTAGTCCAGGAAGAATGCTACACTGGCACATGGTAAGATCTTGCTTCACATCTTCCACTTAATGTTGGTAATTTTCACCCACACCCCCCCTTCTTACACAGCTAGAAGAGCATTTGCTCTCAGCCACACACCGGCAACCAGCAGACCTGAAGATACACGTCATGAAGCCACATGCTGATGTGATTCAAGCGGCTTCAGAGCACTGGTAAGTTACAAATACTGATAATCATACTAAGAAATTATACCTCTTTTTTTCAAGTGATCAGCTATTCAGTAGTAACAACATCCTATCTGCCAAATGATATAGTACATGATCATTAAGGTCATGTAATTAACTTGAGAGGTACACTTCACTGCAAGGAAATTTAGGCTCTTGCAATAGTGGCTTATGCATTTGAGTTCTCAAAGCATTCTCAGATCTGTCAGTTTGTGTCTGTACCCGTTCCTTTCCTCAGGAACTGTAGAATTCTATGTCCAGCTGCTACAATACATAAACCAGACTAGGTGTCATGCTTTGAGCTATGTGTATAATTCTATATTCTTTGTAGACATCAAAACACCGCAAGAACACTATTAAAATCTAAATAAGAAGCTCACATTAGAGAAAAAACACCACCACCATCACAACCCTGGAAATCCCCACAAAAAACCAAACTGCCTACAGTGCTACACCACACTATAACACTGCAACACCTGCACTCATCAGGCCACAGTGTTAGCTCGGTCTGGGGGCTTACAGATACCCCTGCCACCACATGGAACATTCCAGAATGGCTCAGGACACATGTGCAAGCATGCAAATGAGTCTCCACCTGTGGCAAAAATCCAAGAGAGCCCGACTCTGAAAAAAGGAGCCATTCTTCAGCCCTGTGGCATGCATTCCTCCACCCTGGGCCCCAGCGAACACACTGACTGAAAGAACTTCACCAAGGACCTTGAAGGACTACAGCAGAGAGCACTACAACTCCCTGACTGAGATGTCACTAGATCTGTGGGGTAGTGATCCTATTTTAATTTGTTTCCTTTCCTTCCTTCTTTCCTTTTCCCTTTTCTCTCTACTTCAGATCTTTTATAAGATTAAGAACTTGCCAGGACCTCTGTTGCTCCTGACAGAGCTTTAGGGAAGTTTACAACAAAATTAATTGTTGTTTCATTTTCCACCTCTGGAGGGCCTGTGATTTTTCCTGTGAACTGGACAGAGTATTGTAAAAGATCACCTCTGCCCACACCTGCCAAGGGAGGTGGGACAAAAGGCTGTATAATATTTTCTCTGACAGATCTGCCTTTCTCAAGAATATTCTGTTAAGTTGATGATGGTAGTCTATTTCAGGTTGAACTATTAAGACTTTTAATACATAGCATCTCCCTGAATGCATTATAACCCATGGGGAGCATGGGAAAAGAAGAAATTAATGTTAAATGAATACAGACAAAAAAGCAGACTTTGATTGTTATACAAACATATGCCTTATGTCTGCAAACCCAATAGACTGAGCAACATTATTTAAAAAAAAAAGATGGTTTGAACTAATTTGAATTGTATTAACATTTCTCTCTGTAAAATAGGATATCCTTACACTTCAAAGTGACTGTGGGCACAGTATCACCCTCAGCCAGAACTGATGGAGTTCATGACGGTAGAAGACAGATGCCATCTTGTCTTTTTTCCTCCATTTGTCAGAAAATTAATTATTTTCATCCAGTTCCTGTTTAGCTAGTTTCAGTAGAAGCAGCTTTCAAATGGTGTGTTGAAAGCAGATAACTGAACTGAAGCTATTGATGCTTAGAATACATGAAAGACAAACATGTTTGAGCTGAATAAAGAAAGGAAATTCTGCATCTTCTTCACTGTGAACATGACCTGGATCACACTAGAAGCTCCTAGAAGAATTTGGTTTAAATTTGTACAATGTAGATAGGGGGCCAGATGATGTAATAAGAGTTGAGCTAAAGCAGGTCTTTCCTTGATACATTCCTTTATGTCACCTTGTGCTAGCTGTTTTCTCTTGGTGTTTGCCTGTCCTTCTTATCAGATCAAAATCCATTTGAGTGACTTCTGAAGTCTTTATGGAATTACGTCCATTTTCTCTGGATCATGGTGTTCAAAGGAATATTTTGCAAATCAACTGCTACATAGCAGTCACTATCTGAGATCAAATTCTTATATCTTTTGTGACGAGCAAGTGAAATATGACCCCTCATAAAGTGAAAGGAGAATCCTCCTGTTTATAATGTTTGCTTCACAACAGGAAAAGGAAATTACAGTAAATGTATCATGTGAAAGAGCAAAACCTCATGCTGCCATATACTCCAGATATCTTAAACACAAAGATACCTTCAACATAATGGTAAGTGGCAGCCTAAGTTAAGCATCTCCCCCAGAAAAGGCGCAGCACAAATAACAAGAGAAAGTCAAGTTCCCAAGAGAGACCAGAACAAGGGCTCAGAGTATAGCTATGTCCTTACAACATTAGCCACCTTTCTCCAAGAGGACACATTTCTGGTGGTAGCTAACTTGCTTCAAGTGGAGAACAGCACTAATGAGAATGCACAGCAGCATCCTGATCATCATACACATAAACATGATGGAACCAGGAAACACCATAGAGATGCTCTCTAGTCTGTCAGAGCTTCACAGTTTGTATATTTGGAAGATATATTGAATCCTACGTTGGAAGGCTAAATCCCATCTCTTGTGTCAAGAGTATTGAAATATGGTGATTAAAATTAAATTATTGAAATTAAATGATTGTATTTCTTATGCTCTGCCATGGAGTAGTTCAAATGCCAGATTTCTACTTCTGAGAGAAGTGGAGATGAGACTGTAGTCAAATAACCTGTTGCTGCTGTCATAGCCTGTGTGTGGGGCCGTTGCTTTCGCACTTTGCATTTTTTATACATAAATAAGGAATAACAATTACTTTTGGTCAGGCTACTCAAGGGCTGTGGGTCTTCTGTAGGGTTTGCTTTTCTAGAAAGTGTAGTGCTGAGCTACTTTGACAATTTTTGAATTTCTTTTAGTAACTAACATTTTGATTGAACTCTGTATAAAAGCATCAGTAAGAACCTAATGGGCCAGCAACTTAGAACCCTCCTGAAAGCACTGACTAAGTTTTGTAAACTCATCTATTTCATCCCTAGATCAAGGAGGTTTTACTGCCTGTTGCTCCCACTGTAAGGTTGTTTTAAGATTAACTGTTTGAAATCTCCTTCTAATTTCCTGCCTAAATACATTTTTCCATTTCCACCTTTTCCTACTGATGGTATTATTCTTTAAATTAAAAGTTTTCTTACATTTCCATTTAAAAGAATTATCATAGCCTTACAGGCAATATTTGGGAAGGAAGGGAATAATAAATAAATAAATAAATAAAGAATCAGGACTTTTCTATAATTGTAATTATAGAAATGGTCTCAGTAGAGTTGGAAATGTCAACCATGGCCTTTAGAAAAGACCTACTGACTAGTTCTCATTTGCTATTTCTTGCACTGCATTTAGGATAAACCTAACAGGACTCCATAAGCCTGGCAACTCTTTGAAAGTTGATGGAATCTATCCTCTCAATATAACATTATTAAAAGTCCACTTAAGAAAAAGTGTCATAAATGGGCTTTGAAGAAACCCTTAAAAAAGAAAAACAGATTTTGCAGCAAGGAGAAAAGCTTATCAATGCTATTCTCCAATGACAACACAGTACCTATCCATCACTTCAAACACAAGGTCACTCAACATACGCTCACGATTTCAGACACCACCAATTCATTAAACACAGTAAAAACTGGGATGTCCCCAAAAAAAGCCTTCTTATTTTCACAAACATGACCTACTACTACTGCTTGCATGAACATAACAGCTGTAACATTTCTGTCAAAAAAGTTATCAAATGACTCAAAGTCTCCAAGCAATAAAGAAGCTGCCCTTTTCCTTGTTTCAAAGTTAAATTTACACTCTGTAAAACAAAACATCTACAATACATGGGGTAAGACTTTGCCAAGTTTGGAACAGCTCCAGAAATACACGCTGATGTTGTCCAGTGCTTTTAGGCATGTTGTTCCTCTTAAAAGTACTTTACTTCTTCAACAGACAGTGAAACCTCCACAGCTTAATTGCTCTTAATGGGAATAAATCTTTATGGGAAAGAATTTTTTCTTTTCCCTGTGGTTTTCATTATGCAATAGATATAATTGTTATTAATTTAATATGTAGAACAAACAGTTTTGGAAATTAATAGGCTAACTGAGTTTAAGACATTAAATCACTCTTAAATTTTATAAAACAGAAATTGTCCCATAACTATATAAAGTGCTACAGTTAGTGAAAGTAGATTACAAAGTTCAGTGTGAACAAAAAAATCACCTTCCTGTCCAGAGTATGCTCATAATATGCTAGCTGTAGAATATACATTAGCAGCCTAGATAAAGTCGCAACCACATTAAAAATAAGAGGAAAAAACCATTAAACTGCAAAGGGAAAAGAGGTTAGAAAGATGTTTATTATTAATCAGTTGTGAAACTCAGTGTTGGACAAATGCTGGTGCACGACATTGCACGCAGAGAATTTAGTGAAATATATCAGTAGTAAACATATCTTTAGTATTTTTTAAGATATTGTATGTACTGCAGCTCATTAAACCACCATGGTAACATCCATGGACATGAGGAAATGTTCATGACGGATTTATTGAAATATGTTACCTTTTATTCAGATCAAATAATGGTATGCAGCACCCTCTAATTTGAGGCTTTGAAAATGTGTCTGGAGGAATATAAATTTTAGAGTTAAAAAAAAGTATTGCCATTGTAATTACAAAGAGCTTGTCAGAAGTGTTGTGGTTTGTGGGCTTTTTTTTTTTTCCCTTTTGCATTTAGTTTGGTTTTTAAAAAGTTGTTCTACTTGAAAGATTAAACTGAAAAGATTTTGAGCAGATACAAAATTGAATCTATTAACGTCTAAGAAGTTTCATTTAGAAGACTTGATTTATGTATGCAATAACACCAGGTGATGATTTGCACAAAGCCAGTGCAGTTATTTCCTTGTCTGATTTTAGATTCTCAAGCAAGTATCTTTCTGTTGTGGGGAAAAAAAGAATCAGAGACTAAGAACCTCAAACATTGTTTTATTTCTTAGTGTTTCAGTCATGACCCTACCTCTGAAACCCAGGACAACCTATCAACATATTTTACTCTCATGAAGTAACAGCCGTAATTATTTTACTACTATTATTAAAATAAAGAAACAGTAACTAGGAGTACTTTAACATCACTAGAATGACTAATAGTGATTTTTTTTTTTTTTTATTCGTACAATACCACTGGTCCTAAGTTAAAAATTCATGTGGAGGATACAAAAAAGTATCAAGACTGTTCCAAGTAAATAATTATGATCTATATCAATACACCACGTTCATTTGCCATTTGACTTTTTGACCCAGTCATATTAATTCAAGCAGTATTTCCAAGTTTCTCCCTGTGTGTATGAAGGTGAGGAATAACACACTAGATGAAGCTTCTGAATCTCACTGAATTTAAACCCCTCTGAACTTCCTATATCATCCCTTTTCTAAAATTAGTGTTGTGTCTTCCAAGAGGTAGTTTTATGTCTTTGCCCTCCCACAGGGAGGCTGTTTTAAACCTGTAGATTTTGTCTAATTATTACCTCTGACAATTACCTGGTCTTCAAACGAGAAATCAAGTATTGTAAACCTCTTGCTAGCATTCCTTAGTATTCCATGAGAGTGCTGCAACATTCATAAACCATACAGTATGCAAATTTAGATCATGGCCACTTGGGCCAAGTACTATGACAAACCCCTGCTACAGTTAAGTTAATAAAATTTAAATATATGTAAGCACATCTATCTGTATTAAGAAATTTTCAGAGGCTACATGTGGGAACTTCAAGGTTTTTTGTGACAGATATGAAGCTAAATTCAGAATTCTAGAAAATTCCATCTAAGGGCCACAAAGACGGATGTTAAGGCAGGTAAACTAGCTCTTCGGGATAATATGTGTCTCTGGGTCTGAATAAACGACCCACTGACAAGAGACTCAGAAATGTAACGTGCTTCTCTCAACTTCAAACAAGGTCACAGGTACTTGCCATTTCTCCACATGGATGACTGGTAAACCAAAGTTTGTCTGCCCTACCTTTAAAAATAATGCTTTCTATGCTGAAGTTTCTCGCAGGATAGTGGCTAAACAGTAACTTATCCAGGAGCAGGCTATCTACTTATTATTTATTTGGCAATACCATGGACAGAGGATAAAAGATTCATATAAACCCAAGCAACAATCTTACTTTTTTATTACTGATGCCTTTTTTTCTTCTCTCTTTTTTCTTTTTTTTTTTTTTAATTTTTTTTTTATTTAGTGCTAGTTAGCACAGAGGTGTGAACCTGTGAATGATTTGTGTTGCTGGTCTAAATCAGCAAATAAAGATCAGTTTAGATATGTTAGTAAAATCTTCATCTCAGTCTGCTTCAGTGCATTATTATAATAAGGATTGTGACACTGTTTATACCACAAAGGTTAAATTTTGTTTTCATATCCCACACATTTCACATTGTAAATCTTTTCACAACTTGCTTAGTATGCTGGTTGCAGTCACTCAGTATATGCCATAGTGAATTAGACCATGGTATTAGAGTCTGACAAATGCTGGTAAGTAGGTTTGTTACTAGCAGTCCCTCTACAGAATTAAAAAAAAAAAAAATAAAAATAAAATAAAAAAAAATAAAAGGCAGGTTTTCACTCTCCCAAAACATGTGTGCCAATCTAGTATAAGGGACTGGGATTCTTTCTATGAGCAAAACCATCAATTGCCTACAACCTTACTTTCATTTCTCTTCTTCCCTTTATTCACTCTCATCACTTCCCCTCTTTCCTGAAAAGAACTTAATGCATTGAAATAGTAAACTATTTACAAAGCCTTCTACAGACATGAAGTACATGTGGTCTGCTAGGGTGAGATTCCCTTGAAAGTCACATTTGATAACTTTTCCAGAAAGGACAGGTTTGAAGTTTGTGCTTAAGTGCTTTTCTCAATAAGATAGATATATGAACCAGGAAAAGCAGTTGAATACTTCAGGGTCATAGATGGCAGGAGACATCTACATAACTACTCTAAAACCACTCAGAAAAGAGTTTTCTTAAGAAATTCACCTCCTCCTTTTGGCTACCATTAAATCCCTGCACCTGATAAAAAGCTAATTCTTTTTCCTTTGGGAATTGCATGGGTAAGTATTTACTGTATGAGTTTCTTGGCATCAAGCTAGCAGTAAGTGTTCTGGTTAACTGTATCTCAACACAATTAGATTTCAGACAGTTTAATATTATTCTTTTTTTCAGGTCAGTGATCAAATGTGATAAACAAATTGAAAGGCAGCACATCCAAGTTTTCAAACAATCTTCTTATTCTATAACTAAAGATTGACACCTCTGTCCTTGCCCTGCTGCGAAATTCTGTACGGCAATTTTACTTGGCAGCCATTAATGCACCTATAATTGCTACATCAATAGCCATAATAATACCCATTCCCTCTTTCTCCCATTCAACTAAAAACCTGCTTTTCTGCAACAAGGGATCCTTCACTTCACATGCAACAGTGACAGCTCCTGTTGATCTTTCCATTCTAATCACAGTGTATAATGTGTATACTTATTAATCACAGTATAATGTGTATACTTATTTCCCAGCATGACAAACACACTGTTTGTTTCATAAAAGGCATATATGTGATTAGTTAGGACCTTGACCAAGGCTTTTGTGGTTTGCACCAGTGACAGATAAGGGAAATATGTGAGTGTATACATGTATCCAAGTGGAAAGTGTTTTAACTTCCAGTTCCACAGAACCAACAGATTCAAAACTAAATTCTGAACTTCAGTGAATCTGTCCTCAAACACATAAATCCCTATTGCTATATTCTGTCAACAGATCCTAGTTTTCTCTTAAATGTTTAGGCACTGTAGATTTAGAACTGCATTTGTAGTCATTAGACTTGATGTTAATTTAAATCTTAGTTTCTGTAACATTCCAAAGTGCTGTAGAAGGAATAGATAAATGAGCAAAGTCATAAGCAAATATAGAAGCCCAGAAAATTTGAAATAAAATACAGTACTTAAGCATACACACATCAGCTTTTAAGCCATAAACTGAACAAGTAAATGTGACTGCAAGCCACAATGTACAACAATAGACAGGGTGACATTGTTCGTGCCTTCAGATATGCAATTCATTTCCTCCACATCTCAGATCTACGAGATACGTCAGGTTTGTCTGGCGTTTCTTTTGTAGGCCCTCAGCTATGTTTCAGTCATTTATAAATACAAAATGAATTTTAAACAAGATGCATTATTTCTAAAAGTTTGCTAAACCCAACCATTCAAAATAACTCATTTTTGGAAAAAGGACTATGCATAGAAGAGAAGCAATTTGATATTACAAAAGAAAAGATTAAGACAGACATTTCAGGGTGGAAATTTTTAATCCCAGTAATTATACCAACTGATAGGTCATTTAAATGGCCTTCTTATTAAAGTCTATCAAATTCTGAGCTTCCATTGAATTCTTAAGAGTTAAGGATTGAACTATTTGGGTTCTGCTTAGGAAGGTGCAAAAACTCCCAAAATAAACAAAGTCTAATTATTTTTTATTAAAACAGTTAAAAAGACAAAAACAAAACAAAAAAACTTCAAACAAAGTCAGAGATGATGTATGACCATCTACAACTTAAATCCGCTGCATTTATTTAAACAGAAACAGAACCAAATGAATCTTCTTATGTATCCTAAGGCAAAGACCACCTAACCAGAAAAGACCAAACCAAATATATGGACAGCAACACAGAGCATAAGAAATGAAACTTTCTGAACAGCTGTATTACAGAGCCCCAAAACTGTGGAGTGCACTAGCGCACAGCCCATAGATGTAAGTTCCCATCACTAGGAGTGACAGGATACAAAAACTTCAGGCCTGAGGACCTGAGACATGAAGCTTGATTAAGCTTATATTTGCTTTATTACCTCAAAAACAAACAAACAAACAAAACCAAAGTCTTCCACTTTCTGTGACATGTGAAAGGCCTTATCTTAACTCTGTTAAGGTGAAATATAAAATGTGTGGTTTCTTCCCCTCACTAGTTTATCATTAGAGATATCTAACAACTTTCAAGGTAAGGTGTCAGCTTCTGTAAAGAAAAATGTTAATTCTAATCAAGTACCAGAAATGGTTTTAAGCTGTGATTTTGCATTAATTGAATTCCAATTTTCATGCAAATTTAGTTTGACACAGACCATGATTAAAAAGGCAATTATTAGATAAAAACAAAATAAATTACTCTCCATTTCTTAACCTAAGGGGGAAATGTAAAAATTAAGAATCTGAATAAATATATATTAAAGCAATACAGAATGCTAAAATAAATTGTGTTTACTTACAGCATATCCTCCTGGTTAGGAAAGAACAATGACAAAATTACCATAAACACTACATTTAGTGACGAATAATAAACCATTACAGTGGCTACACCAAGTTTATGGGAATATGATTTTTACAATGTATTCATGTATTCCTCACAGAACACACAAAAGGAAAAAAATAATTAAAAGAATTAATAAAAGAGTTAACATCTAGTACTGTGGCTGTCAGTGTTACAAAAGTATCTGTCTAAAGATGGGAGGCACCAAGCTGTACTTTAGCATTAAACAAGGGTGGATAAACTAATATTAAGTTTACAAATAGAAGCAGCCAAACGCTTGTTCCGGCAGATCAAGAGCCTGTCTTCTAAGCAGCAACACTCAGTTGAATTAACAGTGGTGCCTTTCTTCAATTACTAAAGAAAAAAATAATCAAAACCAATCACCCAAAGAGTTCCTTTCAGTTCAATGCACATAACAGAGAGTGTTGATAGTCGGCTTTTGGATGCAATTGCTGAGTTTTGCAGTCCTTCTCAACCTCTTCACTTGCTCATCTGAAAAATACTTATCTAATTTCAGTTGTTCAAGTTGTTATTATGCCACTCAATGAAAAATAAATATTGTTTTTCCTCATTCATTTTCAGTTTGTATTTCAACATCACGCTACTCAAAATTCACATCTAGGTGGGAATGTTAACGCTCTTAAAACATTCCTTTACTGTTTAAGGGGTTATTGACTTAGTTAAGAATGTTTAAGGGACTTCTGACCTAAAAGCAGCTGCTATAACAGTGAATAACACTATCATCCTGATTTACACAACCACATAGTGATGTCTTCTGGCATCCAGTGCCATCATTTCTAATGGGTATCACTGCATACAATCAGGTCTCCGTAACAAATTGACTGAATCATGGTTATAAAAGCATCATCTGAACTCACTTCAGCTTCAGGTAGCTGAAGGCATCTAGGGGTTACAAGCATTTTTTTTCCTGCTTATTACCAGCACACATTCATGCACACCCCCCTACACCTCACAGGTAATAAACCAGTCAGATTTTGATTGATGAACAACCAACTACTTCTCCAAGCTCAGCTGTTTATGTAGTCCTTGTTGGTTTATGGGAAATAGAGCAAAGCTCCTGCTACTGCTTTCAAAGAGATCTTACAATAAGAAGCTCAATGTTTCTTTCCATTAACTGGAACTATCTCCTCCATTTGTTCAGTTTTATGCCAATCCTAGCAAGGTTTTTCAAAAAAGTAAAAATATTCCATTTTAACTTTTCTCTTCACTCTGCAACAAATGAAACTAAAAGCCTTGGTTTCTTAACCACTTATTCCTAAAGCCCAAATCCTCCTAGTACCAAAGTCAAAACAATTTCCCACGGACTTATTAGCAATATTACCATGATGATGACTGAAATGATGATGATTCATCTAGGAGGTTAGAACATAACATTCCAGTTCATTACTCAGTTTTCACTTTGGCAGTTAACATAAATGTAGATGAAATGCACCCATCAAGTATACAAATCACATTAGCCTGATGAGATTTTAAAGGCTGATCAGTAAAAAATATTCCATTAGTTCTAATTGCAACTCAAAATATGGAAGACATAAGAGTTCATACTTCAGAAAGTGTGCTTGAAGTCCAAGGACACCTCAACTGCATGAGCCGCCTTTTACAAATTATCTTGTTAGCCATATTCCTTCCCTTTTGCACTCTATCAGGTGTTACCACGTGAGTCAGACAAAAATAACAAACTTTGGGTTGGGTTTTTTTTTCTATTTTCTGAAAGAACCCGATACGTACGCCTGCCAGCAGCCTTCGTTTTGACACAACCTTTTTACCTCACTACAAAGAAATGAAAAATAGATGCTCAGGGCTTCTGAATGTTTAAGTGATAATAAAGGCTTAAAAATTCATCACATTTCTCCTCACTATGGTTGTAAACTTCTTTCAGTGAATAAAATTATTTTATTTCATTCATAATTTAGTATAGCCCTTTCTAGCTTCTTTCTGATCCCCATTGAGCTAGGATTGTGTTCTGCTATGGAAGAGTTCACTTTGTTTGAATATGAGGATGAAGTCACAAGCAATGTGAAAAATTACATATACAGTAAGCTTGCAGAGTCTCAAATCACATGAAAATGCTTAAAAAAAATTGTTCTGAAAGATAATATATATTTTTTGTATATATATTATACATATATATATTATATATATAAAAAGTATATATATTTTGCATATATATATATTTTGCATGTAAACCCCTTTCTTTTATATAAAAAAATCCTCAAGAAAAAAAAAATCTCAAAGAAAATATTCTGCTTGTCCCTAAGTAGTTAAAACCTATTAAGATTCCCTTGAGGTTTTAAGTGCAAGTTATTTAACCAGCACACTCCCATCTGTCATGGTTTAACCCCAGTCAGCAACAGAGGCAACTACTCAGTTGCTTGCTCACTCCCCTGCCCACAACAGAAGTTGGAGATCCTTTAAAAACGTTCTAAAGAAACAAGTGGTGGATCTGGATTTAAATTTTGGAACTGGTCCCTAGCAACAAAAATATTCTTATCTGCCACACTTGCGTATCCATTGACTATAATGGTCATATACCACATGTTATACCAGGGCTGTGCAAGAAACACATATATACAAATTATTGTGGAGCTTTGAGAGGTTAGCACCATGAATTAAATTGCAGACTTATCAGTGAAAACATATACAAAGTGATGCTTGCAGGGTTTTTTGGCTCTGGTAAACCAGGCTTTTTTCTCCACTGCTTGTACAGCAACGAACACAGAATGGTGCCTACCCTCAACAGGGCTTTCCCATCTGCACTGTCATAAGCACTTGCAATTAACAACACAAGTTCCAACAGCTGTTCAGAGAAATATCTCTTTCATAAGAGCAGGCACTGGGTATGTATATATTTAGCACAGAAAACAAGAAGTTACCAAGTTTCAGAGGAGGAGAGGGGTTGTTTTATAAGTTATAGTGACATTTTTTAAGTAACAAGTCAAAACAAATAACAGCAAAGGAGACATGAAGTTTCCTAAGAATAGCAATAGCTTTTATGCACTTCAATGTTGCTATAATCTTCAAGTTTGTTATTGCCAGCTTGGAGCAATTTCAGATGCAACTGAATCTGGTTTGGGCAAAGCAACTGCTAAAAATGCTATTACTGGCTTGCCGTGCTCCCTGTCATACACTTCTCCTTCTTCCAGAAGTCCCTGTACCAGTGGTGACTCACAGCAAGCTATTCTGTCCTCCCTCATCCCTCCTTGCCTTTTTCGTATGAGAGGGAATAGTCCATTGAATCTATTTCAAGATGGAGACACCTCCTTTTCCCCAATGTGCCAGCCTACCATACATGTTTGGGCATGGTGAGAAAGAGAAAGAAGTGGACAAGTCCCGGCACCCATGCTCTCCTCCCACATTCCTGGAAATGGCAGTTTTTCCTCTAATAGCACTTTGCAGCGCTGCCACACCCACATCTCCTCTGGGATTGCTCTCTGCTGCAGTCGCCACTTGCATTAGCAAAACAGCAGTCTGTGCCACATGTACCATGTCTACATGGTAATGAAAACAAACAGGAGTAATGGAAAAGCCTGTACTCACTGAAGGCCAGGCATCAGATTCTAATTTCTAAATCCAGGCATGAACATTGGAAAGCTTCAGCCCAAGAGCATACCACTGAAGCACGATATCTAAACAGTTCCATAACAACAGTACAGCAAGATCTACACTATTTCTTTGCACTTCAATGTTAAGCTGCAAAAGATACTCTGCAGACAATTAAACCCTTTAGCAATACTATAGATAAACAGCAGTACAAGCTTAGGTGCTCCAACCAGTCAGATTAGAAAATTCTGTCACCAGAGATGACACTCTCCTCTTAGCCACATTACCTTGGCCAAGCAGCAAAGCACCTTGTACAACAGAAAGTAGAGTTGATAATATGCTCAATACATTTCTACATATAAGAATACAGAAGACCAGATGTCTCTATTTGGCTGAGCACTCCTCCTCTCTTTTCCTGCCTTCCATTCACTGTTAAATAATGAGATCTTGCCACTAGTGTTCTTTTAACTATTTTTAAGCTCTATCTTCAAATTGCTGTAAGATCTGGAAAGAAAATGCAGCTCCATCACACTAGAGCTAACATCCTAATTAAACTCATGATCTATGTTGGGGATCCAGCCAAAGCAAGGAGGCACAGATAATCAGAAGAAAATAGGTTTTTCTTACATGTATTGTTTAGCCCAGTTAATTATGATAATTATTCTAGGATTCAGCACACTTTAATAAAGGCCTGCTGAACTTGCTTATGTGTATTTTACTAAGAAGTTACTAGTTGCATAAAGCTTACTCTGAACTAAATTACACTTTTAAATAATTTCATTAGTCTTGATATTATTTCAAGAAAAATTATGTTAAAAGTCGAATCTGTCTCCTTACAGGAAATGTTTGCCACAAGAAAACAACCTAAGGTTTTTCAAGAGAAATTACTTAGGTCTGTGACCAAGATAACGAACATCATGGTAGTGAAAGAAAACAGCCTTTTAACTTACACAATCATGTCACCATCTTAATATCTTTTACTATCACAGCATTAGAAATGTTCTCTCTGATGTAAAAAAAAAAAAAATCCAGAATACTAGAAATGCTTACAGTACATGCAAATGAGTCTGTCTGCAGGGAGGGCAAGGCAGGGGTGTTACTGAAAGCAGAATTCAACTTCACATCTGTGCTTCTTGAGGGTACACACCGTTAATATCCAAAGGTTGTTGAACAAACCCCAGAGCATATTAAAGTGAAAGTATATAGCTAAGTGTAGATGCCAAACAAGCCCTTTAACATGACATAAAAAAACATCCTGAAAACAATAATACAAACAGAATGAAACCAACTGTTGTTTTTTGCTTTTCATAACAGCAATGACTCCATGAAATCAGAACAAAAGCTCACATTTATAAATAAGGCCCAAGTCTCAGGTCAGATGGAGAAGCTAATTTAACAACTCACAAAACAGCATGCTCCAGGGGGTGACTGTTGCAGATATATTTATTTTACATTGAGAGGGGGCAGACATTTAGGTTATCAGAGAGAAAAACAGTGATATAGACTTTCAGCAAGCATACAGGGAAGAGTGAGGTGAAACAAGGCTTTTACTTTAGAAGAACCATGCCCAACCTTTACATAACCCTAGCTTAAACACCTAGCATAACACCTTAAACATAACCCCATCTTAGAAACAAAGCAAAACAGAAATAAAACCATAACTGTCAACAAGGTAGTACTGGTTTACAGCTGTTTCTGACGTAAAAGGTTTTGTGTGCTCAAAAGCTTGTCTGCTTTCTCTCCAGTTATATCCAGTACTGCTCTTCCAACAGAGCTTCATTTTGCTTATAATCCCAGATCAACACAACTGCGATACCCTTACTATTCCAAATCTGAGTTTTTCTGAACCGTCCAGATCATATTACAAATTAGTGTAGATTCTTTTAAAAAATATTTAGCAAATATGAAGTAATATAACTGCAAATTACATTGCATATGAACAGCACCATTGCACTTCTATAAACTATTTCTTTACTCTGTCTCCTTGCATGCCAACTGCTGGCATTAAAACCCTAGAACACCAAACATGCCCAGGCTCAGCAATTATGGCAGATTTGATGTTTAACTAAGTTTCCAAGGAACCTGACTATGAACTTCAGATTTCAAAACAACTTGCTATGCTAAGACCATGCAAGAATGGTATCAAAACACATACAAAAGTCCTAATGGTTATAAGGTATTTTGGGCTTATACTTAATACAGCAATGGATAGACACAGAGAGAAATTATTGTACCTGTCTGAAGCCTCACTAAACACTGCTGATTTCTACAGCAGCCATAAAGAGGCCTGGACTTTAGACTTGAATTAAAAAATATATAGGGCTTTCATTTCATTAAGCAATGATCACCTTCTTCCCCTTAATAAGAACAACTGAGCTTGTAGTGCATTTATAATTTGCAAGTATCTCAAAGCAGGTTAAGTAGTAAATATTTAAGCATTAACTGTTCTTATGTGACACTACTGAGGACTGTATTTTTCAGTGTATTTGTAAGGAAGTTTATACTTAACCACATTAGTGATGGAAATGTTACCCAGCAGAACACAGTACACCTAGCACACAAGTACAAGTACATAATGAGTACATACAGCTCACATACCTGTGAGCATTACATAAATTAGGGATCAAGAGAAACTGTATTTCCAAGATGACACTCTCAGCATCTTCTCACCACTTGTCTCTCTACTTCATTATAAATCTAAACAGCTTTAACATAAGCTAGTGCTAGAAAAATTACTTCATAATAAAGGTAATAAAAAGGTAATATAGCAAAAATTAGAAATTAATATTTTGCAGTGTCACAGTCAAGGTGACCTGGGCCAACCTGGGCAGCAAAATTCCCTAATGCCATGCTAGCTTTGCCCTTTTTCAAACTTGTCTCATCCAGTCAGCCAAGCTTCAGTTTAACTCAGACAAAAGTTAAGTTGTGTGTTAAGCCAATTCTTATCAAGAGAGCTTTCGTGACCAACCAGCTCTAGTTTGGAAGTCAACCTATACTTCTCTTGAAGAAAACATGTGCTCCTAAGTGTCATAGGCACTTTTTGAAGTATTTTTCTCTTTGCACATCAGTTCACAGTACTTCAATTGGAACATCCTTCCTTCCTTCCTCTGTTTTGTCAACTAAGATTTTAATTTCCTGAGGTCAGTGACTTATGTGCATTACCAAGCCTCCCTGCAGAGAGTTCTGAATTCAGCTGGGGCCTCTGGATGCTGCTGGGACTCTGTGGTGGGTGGCAGGCACAAAAAAGCACAGCATAGAATCCAAAGCAGAAGTGATTCATGCTGAATTGCAGCTCCTAAGACCTCCTCATTAAAAAATTCCACAGTGGCTCTGCTTCCCATGCATGGCATTCCCTAAAGTACTTGCATAGCATCTGCCACCCAAAAATAATTAACTGTCTAAGAATGAGGAAAGCTGCATGCAGCAAGTCAGATTGGTTGTTTCCTCTATGTTCTTTTATTAAAGGGATACGAGAAGGATAAAAACACCAAGACAGCAATTACTTCACCAGACAAAAGCAGAAGAGCAAAGAATGTTTACATTTCAGCACTGACAGAACAGATAAACACAGCTACCACACAACACTACAGGCTCTAAATGATTTACATGTGAAATCATGTCCTCAGTTCCCTCATAGCTTTCCTGCCAACACAAATTGTACTGGCTCAACTACAGTGGTATTGTCAGAGCTATGTGACCCAGTCCACAGCATACATGTGGTTACAGAAGCACAAAGATGCTCCTACAAACTGACATAAAGCCACACAAGGATAAGAGATCCTTAAAGCAACATAAATGCAATAAGCCTAGCAAGACTGTACTGGTTTAACAGAAAAATCACAACCATAACTAGGAGCACCACATTTTCACACAAGCAACCTGCCTTTCAGGTAACTGATATGCTCAGAAAGCCAGCACAACATAGTTTCAGAGAAACAAGAAGCAAGGAAATTCTGAAGTAGAAGCAGCAGCTCACAGAAAATAAGGAAAGCACCAAGCAGAGCCATTATGTAAAACTCAACCATTATTGACCAAATATTATAGCATTAAAACTACAGGGTACCCCAGACCTGTGGATTTTAGCTGATGTGCTGCCAAAATAACAGAGAAAAAAAAAAAATTACAGGAACTAATGCACAGATCAGAAAAACAACAACAACAACGAAACAACAACAAAAAAAACCCAACCCAAACAAACCCCCAAAACCAAACCTCATCAAATATTTCCCTTAAAGTGGCAAATACCCAGATTATATATTGGAAGAAGCAAACCTAAGAAACCAAGATACAGCGGTGTGAAAGAAAAGTGCTCGTGCTTAATATATTGTTAGCAATACTCAATAGCACTTCAGTAAACACAAGCAAAACAACACAGCTGGATTTTCTAGACAACTAAGTTATCAGTTTATGAAGAGCTCCTTAATAGAGACAATGCCATCTGGGTCAGTTACAAATCGCATACCTAAGCATGACAAAAATTATTCCCAGTCACTATGTTAAAATTCAACATAGTTTTACCTTTGCTTGTTTTCCCTTTTTCCTCCTTTTTGCCTCATCACCCATATACTTGTACTTTTCATTCTGCTTATCTGTTGGCTAAAAAACAAGCAACAGTAGCAATGATTCGGCTCACCCTAAAAATACAGTAATGCTGGGGTAGTTTCCCATCTACTTATTCAAAGGGATTCGGATGCCAATACTTGTAAGTGAAGAAGTTAGCATCATTTTCTGAAAGTTTCATCATATAAATAAAATCAGTTTTAGGCTTGTCTGCTCCTTTCCAAGTCATATAAAAAGTATTCATTTGGAATAAACAGGCCAGATCACACAAGAAAGTTATAATTTCTTAAGTACATTCAGATCACAAGGAAGAAATCAAAATAAAACATGCTGCAATGCCAACAACATACCATTGCAATAAAGCCTATGCAATAAACCAGAATAAAATAGAACTATAAGGACATGAATATTATTACACTCCTGATGCCCAATTTGCCAACATTTCGTGTCAGCACAACTCATGTACAACTTCTGCCTTTTTGTTTGTTTTTTCCAGCAACAATTCCTGCAAATTCTGCTTATGCAAAACAAATCATATGTGAGACATGTCCTTTGCACTCCCAGTAAGACTGCAATAGGCAGTTTGTCCAATATAAAAATCAATCTTTATTTAAGAAAAAATTAATGTTTATGGCCACTAGGTGACCTGTAAAGGAACTTGTTCTGGAATGAATCCTCCATTCAGGTTTGCTCATTGGTTGTAAATAACTTTCTGAATATTCAGCAATAAGAATTTCAGTAGGCTATATAAAGATACTTTTTTCACCTTGACATCCTAAAGATGAGTTACCCTGACTACAGAGAATACTTGGATCTTGTCTTCATTCATAGTCACAGAATGGATGAGGTTGGAAGGGACTATCAGAGGTCATCAAATCCCTGCTCAAGAAGGGTCACCTAGAGCACATTACTCAGGATTGTATCCAGATGGGCCTTGGATATTTCCAGGGAAGGAGACTCCACAACCTCTGGGTGACTTACAGTGAGGGTGACTGAGCGCCCTCAGTCAGGGTTGGATTCCTCTGAAGAACACTGCAAAAGAGCAATTAATCCACTGAAGTTATCCCTTGAGGGCTGCTCCTTTTTCACCCCTAGCAGAAGACACAGCAATGGTATATGTGGTAGATATATTAGGTATGTGTTCAAATAGGTACCAAAGGAAGTACCACAAGTACCATCTGATCCTTCCTGTTGTAAAATTGCCTCAGAAAAGTGCTTCATTCCAGTGCTTCAGTTTAAATTTGCAAGAACTCACCTGGCAAATGTAAAACCAGCAGCGTTCAGTAGGGAGCTGCTACCATCTACCTTCAGTGATTGACTTTGTAAAACAATTCCCTCTTTCACTACTTTTCAGGAAAAAAAAGGGATCAAGAAATAGTAACACTCCTGTTTTGTAGTAACTTGTATGATAACAAATAAGATCTGTTTTTATTATATCGAGTAAGGTTTGTATTGAGTAAATTTATGAGCAAATAGGCACATGTATTTCAAAGTAGAGCTTGTGTTTTAAGAAACAAATGTTTAAAGAAACAAAACGTTCAGCATAAGCTAGTGAAGTCTTAGGACACGTTGATCATTCACTGGGCACAACACAGCAAAAGAAAGATAACATCTCCAAACAGATGGATGGAAAGCTTTCCGGAAGCAAAAATATACAGAAAGATATTGTTTTATGATACCAAGATATTTTCATAATCAGTATCATTAGATTTAGTTTTGCATCCTGAAATGAATATTATAGTTTGATGTTGGCATAAAGCTGAACTAAATGAAGCATGAAATTATAGGCAGGCATTCTTACTCTATTTGCCATTTAAGTGCATCCACATTTTTCACCAGGAGTTCTCAAATTACTGTATAAATACCAATACTCTGTTTTACAGATGGGGAGAGCAAGATGCTGAAAGGTGAGATTTGCCATATAAGAATAAAAACCAGTTTAGTAATAAAGGTTTCACACCTAGTGGGGCTTAATTCAAACAGTACTACTTCACCTTTCACATGAGCCATGCTCACATGGCATAACTATGCAAATTACTTCACCAGTGGCAAGGGAGTAATTGCCAGAAAAAATCATCAACCCTTGCAGGTTTTTATTTCTCTGGCAAAGCCTCCCTGTACCTTTAGGTTGTCAAGAAAATAATATGAAAATCCCTTTGTCATAATAAGCAAGAGAGAAGTGAAATGTTCTTGCAGAGTTCAAGCTAATCAAAAGGAGATGGGATGGTTGGTTTGGTTTTGTGGGGGTCTTTTATTGTGGCTGTGTTTCTCTTCCTTGTAACCTTCCCCCCCCACCAAACCCCTTTTTTTTTTTTTTTTTCTTAAAGGGTTTAGGCAGATGATCATTTTCTTCTCTATTCTGTCCAATAACCAATGTCCTTCCCTTTCACCCACTTTTATGGCAAGGATGGCAAAATAACTTTGCCATGGAAAGTGTCCTGAGTTCAGCTATAAGAATCATTTTTCTCCTTCTTAGTAGCTGGTGCAGAGCTGTGTTTTTGACTTTCAGCCTGGGAACAATGCTGATGTTTTTAATTATTGCTAAGTAATGTGTACTCTAACCAAAGACTTTCTCCGCCTCATGCTCTGCCAGGGAGGAGGGTATCAGTCAGCGGGTGGTGAGCAACTGTATTCTCTTGCCTTGTTATTCCCCTTAGCATTATTATTATTGGTGGTAGCAGTAGGAGTTTTGTATTATACCTTAGTTACCAGACTGTTCTTATCTCAATCCATGGGAGTTACATTCTTTCTATTCTTCTCCCCATCCCTCCAGGAGTGGGGGGAGATAAAGCGAGTGAAGGAGCAGCTGCATGGTTCTGAGTTGCCAGCTGGGCTTAAACCATGACAGAAGGGAAGTAAAAACAGATTCAGGAAGTTAGCTTCCGGGGGACCACACTGCAGCAGTATCCCAACCCCCAAATTCAGTAGCTAGACATCTAGACAATTGGGAAAGATGGAGTCACATTCAGAATCCTTGCTCAGGGACTGTTTTCACTAATCATTTACTATAAAATACAGAAATCTCTAACTTCTTGAATGTTTCATTTTAAATGCTGAAACATTTTTTTTGCATTTGAGCTCTTTTATATGCTTTCTAGATCTTTAAAGTTATATGCATGTAACAGTAAAGGAAGTAAACAAGTAATCCTCTACATCATAAGGTGGGGGAAAAAAAAGGCTAATTCTAGAAGATTCTCAGCATTAATCAGTACTTTAAGAGTTGCACCTTTGCAGATTCTTTATAGTAAACTTAAAAAATTAAGTATTTAATGGTATACCATACTGAAGAAAGTAACTTGTTTGCTGTAATAAATGACTGTTAGTTTGTGGAATAATTCAGGATGACAGAAGAAACTATTCCCTAAGAAAACCTTCATATTCAAAATATGTTGAGTAAGAAAAACATTTGGAGAGGTGGAACTGCATTGTCTGCATAGTGAGTAACAGGACTTTGGAATGAGTAAAAGACCAGCTACTTCCACCAGCACACATTCTCAGCGACTATAAAAATTCACCAGCTGCTATGAAGTGTCAACAGGAGTCAACAACAACAGCAAAACCCAAATAGATTTTTGCATCAAAAGTCTAAAAGCTCAGAGGTTGAGAGGAAATAGACTTTTAAGGAACACGGCTTTGACATAATGAATCTACTGAATATCAAATATTTTTTTTACTAAAAAATGAAATAATAATAATTAAAAAAATGTCAATAATGTTTGCCATTATCATTTTTGTAGAAAAAGTTAATTCCAAACCCAAGAGCTGAGGGTAGTAATTCCTCTTTACTATCAATCCTATTGGTGCTTCAGACTATGGAGAAATTAAAAAAAAAAAAAAAAAAATAGAAAAAGAAGAAGTTTGGACAGCCACTTTATTAATTTTTTTAAATTGAATTTCCACCAACTGCTCCTTTTTTATAAGCAGTTCTTCCACTAATAATTAAAACGCATTATGTCTAGCATGGAGCAGCAGAATATCTGAGCACTGGCAAGAACTTCTTTAGTCCTGTTCTAATGAAAATCCTGAGCTGATCCTTCAAGTGAAGATGGCACAGCATATGGCAGCACTATGCCTCCAGTAGCATTGCCTTTGCCTTACTGGTGCATATTTTGCAACAGTTTAGAGGCTGGAGACATATGCTGTAATAAAAGACCTGCATATTCATCTGCTGACAGGCAGGCTTTTGATCTCTAGCTGGAATGCATTTGGTGAATGTAGCACATCATTTGATACCACAGATGCCCTCTTGAGACAGTCCAAAGGTCCTACCTGCAAATGACATGTAACATTTAAACAGCACTTGAGGAAGGAGGAGGAAATCGTCTGTTGACCTCCTCTAGCCAAGACATAGGCTATTTCATTCTTAAGATGAAGCACCTATTGATGCAATTCAACAAACAATCCCTTATTTTGTAAGGAGAAAATGGAAGGCAGCCACCTTTCTCTGCTAAACCAAACTATCCTGAACTGCTTTTTGAAGCTGCAATCCCTAGTGGAGGCTGGGATCAGCTAAATTAGAACATTAAAATACAACTTAGATTTTAACAGCAATCACCATTTTATAAATAGGATAACAATTTCCCCTGTAGCCAAATCTCCGTATGTAAGACAACAAGCAAATGTTTCCATATTCTAAATGTTAAATATTCTGTAGGCATACCTCATTAAAGATGGTATCTTGTTAACATGCCAAGTCTCAAATAGCTATACTATAAGAAAGAATATTGGGTCATATCCTCAGCTGCAGTAAATCATTGACTTTGCTTCAACTGAAACAGTTCAATAGATCTGTAACTTAGCTACAGATCTAGCACATTGTTTATTGCTGAACTTGCATAGACAGAATTGCTTTGAAAAAGCACTTTGCATAATGGCCCTGTCATTCATTTTAGGATTGTATTTTCATGATGACTGGTGAAAACTGGCCTTTCCTTTGCATTTTCCCTCTTTTATTGGTAGCAATTATGGGTGATTTTATGTCTCTTTATAGAAAATTGTAATTGAAATAGAAAATATCTGTAATTGATGTGCATATTTGTTACGCTGAGGAGCTGATTGCTGACTCAGAAGTTGATTGAGAGCACCCTTCCTAAATGACTGGCTTCAGACCTCAGATCTGAGATCATAGCAGGAAGTATTTTTTTGACTAACATTTGGTTAAAAAAATAAAACCTCAAGAAAATAAACGCAGCACTGGAACAACTTCCCTGCCATCACCTGTGCTGTTTCTATTCTTCTCTACTTCAGTAATTTTCAATACTCCCAAATTCAGAATAGCTGCAGCAGTTTTCAGCAGAGAAGAAAGGCTGGCCCTATGAAGTGGGTCACCTGCAAGCTTTGAACATTTCCATCTCAAAGTGCATCAGATGTCTTCAGTCCTTCAAGGAGGTAGTAGTATACATTAGGAAGGCATGTGGAACATCATTTTCATCTGGTCAGGGATCCTGGTAGCATAATAGAAAAGCAAAGACAAGTTTAATCCCTGTGCCCTATATGTGTGCTTTCCTTCTACTTCTGACATTTCCATTCTGATACACAGTGAGACAGCATACCACACTTGGACATCATGACTGCAACGAAAAAAGCCAGAAGGCTGTTGTTATGAAGGTAATCCCACATGACAGCTCCCTGCCTGCAACAGGAGACTGTGGCTGTGGTGATTAGGCTCTCCCATAAAACATCCAGAACAAATGTGTGCAAGATAGTCATAAATGACAAATAAAGGTGCTTCCATATTTAAAGACGCCTCTGCCAGAGACATTAAATAAGGACCTGTCACACAATGCCAACTTTCAGGCCATTTCTCTTCCTATTTCCAAACAGAATCAGAGGTCCCCATGACCGATTGATTCACCTCTCATTCAGTGTTCAGAACATTCCTTTCCTTTAGAGGACTAAGTTCAGAACAGATGCAGCAATTTTCAACAGAGAAGAAAGGCTTAGAAGTTCTGCAAGGCTGTGCTTGCTAATAACTGCTCTAAAATCACTTGGACCAGATATACAACTCAAGAACTTGATTTCTGCAAAGATGGTAGAGGCTTTCTTGGTCAACTGGAGAAGCAGCAGCCTGCAGTCAGATCTGGAATCAGCAGCACAAGAATATAGGTCTAATATGTAAATGGACTTGCATTGCCAGGAGGTCTTTCAAACATCTTGTTTTTACCCTGCTGCACTGTAAGAGGCTAGGAACAACAAAATGAACTTCTTCATTCTGGAGCCAATATTCACTACATCTGAACTGCCAAGATACAAAAGTGGGTCACACCTGTGCTAATAGGGCAATAATATGTCCCTGAAGCAATTTTGCAGGGCAGATATCTATACCTCTGAAAAAGTTAAGGCAAAACGATTGAGTGGGTTTCCGTGGGAGTTTGCAGGAAATACATCTTCTGGTCTCTAATGACAAAAAAGATTATAAGTTTGTCTTCAGAATGTAGTCTTGCTTAAATATATGTGATTATAGAAAGAGCTTTAATAAAAATGATGCATGATTTAGTAAGTTTTAAATTTAATAAGAATCTATATCTATATCATCTTAGTTTAAGACTAAAAACAAACAACCAAAAACCACAACACAGCCATGAAGAGATCCTTCCAAATTTCAAAGTGGAGTAATGAAATAAATTAACATAAATATAATAACATAAATTCACTTACAATGAAATTGTTGAATACTTTTTCACAGCAGTTAGATAGCATACCATCAATTCATCCTTCACTGCTGATTTTTTAAAGACAGATTTTAGAGGGCTTTTCAGTATTAAAGAAAAAACCCAAACAAACCAAGAAATAAAAGCTCTGTCTACATACCATATGATTTGGAGCAGGTTTCAGAATTCAATATAATGCATCTTAGGAAAATACCTACAGGTAATTATCAAAGTAAAACAAAACCTAAAGGGTCTGTCCAAGGCTCAGCTCAGAACTCCTCCCATATGCTGTCTTTTTCCATACTGCACAAGTCCACCTATTTAACAGCAGAAGTAAGCATGCTGTCAGGCAGATGACAGTCAAAGAGACTAAGCATCTGAAAAATTTAATACTATGAAGGAACCCCAGCATCAGTGTCTTTGTTATGGATCTGCTGGAGGCAGATGGAAGCTCCCATCTGAGTTTAGGGAAACACCATCTCCATTATTACTACACTTAAATAGCACCCTGAAGGATTCTTCCCTATCAACTCTTCTCAGGCACAATTCTGCCAAAGCTATGAAGGGAAAGAAAGCTTGTTTTGTGTGTGTGTTTTTCCATTCCCCTATTACCTTCTACTCCATACTAGATCATATGTCGATTATCTAACAAGGTCCTGTCTTTTCTTCTCTTTGCACAGGAGGAAGGCTCATATGATCTGTTTATATCTAGAAAATCATAGAATCACAGAATGGTTTGGGTTGGAAGGGACCGTAAAGATCATCTAGTTCCAGCCCCTCTGCGACAGACAGGGACACCTTCTACTAAGCCAGGTTGCTCCAAGCCTCATCCAAACTGACCTTGAACACTTCTAGCGATGGGCCATCCGCAACTTCTCTGGGCAAGCTGTTCCAATGTCTCACCACCTTTATTAGTCATACTAATGCTACAGCATTCGGGCAAAATCAACAGTACAACAGACACTATGGGAAGGCATTTCAGTTTCTACCTTGATACTTTAACCATCTGTAGTGTTTAACCACTACAGATTTAAGTTGTTTTCTATGTAAGCATATTTAACAAGGATTTTCAACAGCTGCATAAGGTCTACAGGTAGTAATCTAAACAAGATCCAAGGTATTTTGGTCACATTTTAATAGCAATTAACACCTTTGGAATGCCTTGTCAGAAAGACACGCAACTACAAACCAGTTCCCATAGCACTTTTGGTTGTCTCATCCTCTTTGTTCTAATTAAGCTGATAAGAAGTTTCCAAGTGAAATAACATGCTCAACTTGACAAACAGAACAAACTCCTCAGGAAATCAAGTGCAACCAAATGAGAAAACTAACTCTGCAGGATCTATTACACCACATACCATTTCAAGTTCCCCAAAGGTATCATCCATTAATGCTAACACACACAGATTTTTGGGTATATTTAATTAAAATACTATGAGTGTGGGAGCAGACAGCAACAATCAAATACTATTTTCACGTAATTTTTGTAAACCTGTAAAACATGCTAGCAACAAGCTTTTTCTGATAAAATGCTGGACTAAGAAAACAGTATTTCCTACAAAGACAGCAAAGTTCTGAAGACACTTTTAAAAGTGAGCATGCACCTGAAAACAGAAGCAAACAGTGTCACAGAAACAATGTTCTGTTTTTTTGTGCAAAGATGTCATTAGAAAATAATTTGTATCATTTTTATAACTTTTTGAACTAAACTGTAATATTTTCAATAGATAAGGTAATAAGAAATTGTAATAATGAATACATTTTTTCTACTGTTTGAAGTTTTCCAAGAAGGTATCCTATTAATTTAAGCTATGTCTCCTGATGAGCAGTAGAATGCAAGCAATTCAGTGGTTTTGTTTCATCTGAAAATATTTGATCCACCTCATTTAAAGGCCTTTATTGATACATGAATTAAAAGAAAAGTATTTTAAACCTCTGAAGAAATACAGACTGTTGTGGTTTAAGCCCAGCAGGTAACTCAGAACCACACAGCCACTTGCTCACTACCCCCCCCAGCCCCACTTTCTTCCTCCCCCTGCTCCCAGAGGGACAAGGAGGAGAATCGAAAGAATGAAACTAACTCCCAGGGGTTGAGATAAGAACAGTCCAATAACTAAGGTATTACACAAACCACTACTGCTACCACCAATAATAATAATGATAAGGGAAATAACAGGGGAAGAGAACACAACCACTCACCACCCGCTGACAGATACCCAGCCCGACCCGAGCAGTGATCTAGCCCTTCCAAGTAACTGCCCCCAGTTTATATACTGGGCATGATGTGCTGTGGTATGGAATACCTCTTTGGCTAGTTTGGGTCAGGTGTCCTGTCTTTCTTCCTCCCAGCTTCCCCTCCTCTCTGGCAGAGCATGAGACTCAGAAAGTTCTTGGTCAGAGTAAACATTACTTAGCAACAACTAAAAACATCAGTGCTGTTCCCAGGCTGCAAGTCAAAACCACAGCACTGCACCAGCTACTAAGAAGGAGAAAAATGACTGCTACTGCTGAACCCAGGACAACAAATACTTTTTAATGGCTCTTGGCTTATTGTGGAAGGATGGCTTTCTGTTAGATAAATAATGGAAATAATTTTATTTGATTCAACATCTTTTGGGGATGCTGAAGATCTTTTGTGTCTTGTCTACTAGGAGTTAGCATGTACGTTCCCCCCTGTACATCAGATTTCATTTATATGTGCTTTAAGAGGATGCTTAGGAGATGGGTGACACATATTTTGCCTACACAGAAATTTGAAAAGAAAGTAGGACAAACATCACTCAAATTGAAGCGAACATACCTAAGCCCTGCCACCTGTTACAGATCTAGAAATGGAAGGGAGGTTGGACAGGATATATTAGGCATCACAATGCTTCATTCAGTCTTGCACTTAAGGAAAGAAAAAGACCTAAACAAAGTACAACTGTCATCTCCAACAGTACATAGCCTTTCCAGAATCAGCACTAACACACTCCCCTCTGTCCCCCATACACTGCTGTTAGGCTTAAGCTAACTGATTACACATACAGCCCACATATTTCTGCTTCGATCTTAGAGGTCAACACAGACAGAACCAATTCAGTTGTGCTTACCAGCAATGTACAGGCATACCTACAAGTCACTCTCTTGTTTAGCATGATCACCAAGATCTTTTGGCAACAGTCTAGAGGTTAAGTTTAATAAAAAAAGACCACAGGAAATGAAGAACAGGGTTAATTTTCTGAAACAGCTTCCGCTAGTGAGCTTGGTGCAAAAGAGCCTGGTAAAAGTGTTCATTTTGATTGGAATCACTGCTTCAGTAACATATACCACAATTCCCCAGGGTTTTGACCGTCCAGTTTTCTGACCCTCCAGGTCAGAGGTCTGTGATACCCACCAGCCAAAGTCCAGTATACAATCTTATCAGCTGCCTCCAGGAGAAGTGGCTTATAACTTCAAAATAATGCTGTGCACCTGCAGCCTTTAACTTCACTCCTGCAGTCAAGTTATTTACATTTTGATTCAGTCTTAAAGCGATACTACCATGTGCCAGAAGCCCATACTGCTGTAATCCCTCAGCCTATTGCTCTTTTGAATGTAACATTTAATCAATGGCAAACAGCTGACTGAATAGTCAAAGTTTCATTGCTACTGACAGCTCTTTTAGGTAGCTCAGGAGAAAATAACATATTCATGGTTATGGGTAATCAACTCTGAAAGGCAAGGATTTCAAGGAAAGATTTATATTGTTGTTGACTAAATACTGAGAAATTCCTGGAAGTTAAGAAGTTGAGCATGAGCTAAATTACAATAGCATTTATGCAACTGGATTTTTCTTTAAGACTTTTTGGCTGTTACGCTATAAAATAAGGATAGCACCTTAGCTAACTTGGAAGCAGACTGGAAATCAAGGTTTTGTTGTCCTCTGTGTACCATGAGGCACCCATCATAACAGCAATTTTGAAAAGGTCCTAGGCAATCAACATGGTATCTGTGTAGAATTTAGTTCCATGGCCTGCAGAAAAGCACAGGCTCAGTGCCCCTAAGACAGCAAGGACCATAGTCCAACATCCAACTTTACAAAGTTTACCAGCTCTATGTCCCTGCTCATTGCAGGGGGGTTAGACTAGATGACCTATGAAGGTCCCTTCCAACCTAAACCATTCTATGATTCTATGATTCTAAATTGTCCATGTGACCGTGCCTGGTTAGAAATGTGTCTGACTTACCTTTTGGTTTTTGGGAAGAGTTTAGTGCTCATTTCTCCTAAAATGAGCCCTCCAGCCCATACCCACTTCAGCTCTATTCTATACTGTGAGAACAACTTCTGCAGAGAAGATGAAAGGAAAGAGGCAAATTCAAACTCCTCACATCCTGATACACATGAATGACTAAGCCAGCACTTCCCAAATGGAGTTAAAAACCCCTCCAGGGATCAGTAAGCATTAAATAGCTGCAACAGTTCTGCTCTACAGGGGCAGAGGAATAACAACAGACTGTAGATTACCAACTGGCAGTGTTAACAGCAGTCAGACCCTGCTAACCATGTTCAGGGGGGGCAGTGGCTATTTCCCAGGATGGAAGGTCTCAGCTTGCAATCATTTCACACCTGCGTTCCAAAATATTAACCCTGGAGGCAGGAGGAGAGCATGCGGAGACAGAGAAAACAAAGGGAGGACAAAAGGGCATATGAAACTCCATGCATTATAAAAGTGTTGGAATTAGTAAATAAGTTGGTATGTGTGGTTCTTAAGGGGTTTTTTAAAAGGAAAATTGATGTAGGGACAGGAAACAAAATGAACCATAAACAATACACTTCAAGACAAAAGGATTATTCTGAATACAAGGGGAAGGCTCACAGTTCCTAACCTGGTATGATTTAGACTGTGTAATATTATAATAGAAGTGATCTGTATCCAAGAATCTGCAAAAGAATATAAATTAATGTAACTTTCCAAGGCAAGTATTGTTACCCTTATTGTGACAGAGGACAAAGCATGACAAAAAACCTATTCATATGCATCCAGTATTTATGTAATATCTGACAGTGACTGGTTTTGTCAGACTTAAATGACTGCCCAGTTTATATAGTCATAAACATATCTGAAAATACAGCCCTAGTTTTTGGACTCCACTCATTTTCAGTACTTTGATTGACATTGACCCAACTGAAAACAGCTTGGACTTAAATGTTCAGAGGCCAGATTCTGGACCTGAAATCCAGACACTTCAATCTAGGCTCACAAGCCTGTGGAAATCAGGACACTATATCCTTTTAAGCGTTACTACCCTGTTTCACTGAAGAGTTCAGTGACTGGATTAGGAAAATGATCTGAAGTACTCAGTTGTAAACACTATGCACACTATTTTAGTACTAAACAGCCTAATATTTTGACTTTAGAAACTCATGGTCAGTGAGAAAAGTAAAAAGCTACAACATTACACAACTACCTTAGACATGCATTAAAGAGATATACAAGAAATGTTGCTCCCATCTTGGAGATGTCCACACAGCATCCATCTTGGAGTTGTAAACACAGCACACAAAGCATAATACTGTAGGTAAGATAACAGTGACATGCTCTGGTCAAAAACCAGGCAGTTAGCAGGATCCATTGTATGAATCAAGTACAACAGAGCACAGCTTGTTTCCTTTCTACATGCAAACAAGACCTTAGTTAAGCAAATGCAACATGCAGCAGAGGTGGTTAAAGAAACCAGCCACACTTGACACTCTAGGCTTTTCTGTATGCAAGTGATAATATTTTTTCATTCATAACCCAAAATATAGGGAAACACTCCTACTATGCAGACACAAGAGCTGAGGAGAAAGTCAGACTCAGTAGCATAATTTACTAGCAACTAGTTAACTAGATAAAAAGTTTAAAAGCTAATTCACTGAAGCACACCCAGTTTTAGTAGTCCTATAGAGCTCGTCAAGCAAAGGGCCAGCGAATTTAAATTGTGTATTCGGTAAAACTGGCAAACACTGCTAAGAAATAAAATTAATGGTAGACTGTTTTGATAGCGAAAAAAGATAAAAAACATTCAAATTCTATTATTCTAAGTCCCTGAAGATCATGTATTCATTGCTGGTGAAATAGAAAGTTCACTCACCTAACATTCCTTAGCAGCTTCATCTAATTCATGTTGCTACCAATCCAAACTGTCATAGATTGGCTGCAGAACTGCCTTAAGGTTGATGGGAATGAGAGTCTTGATTGCTTGACATCATCTCTTAAAAGTTTGCAAACAGTCACATTATGACATTGGCAGTGCTACCTGCTAGGACACCACTTAACATCCCTTTGGTCTGGACAGTCATCTCTGAAATATAATGGGAAGCAATACGTATTCTATTGACTTACTTGGACTTTGTTGAATACACATAGAATCATAGAATGGTTTGGGTTGGAAGGACCTTAAAGATCATCTGGTTCCAACCACTGCCATGGGCAGGGACATCTTCCACTAGACCAGGTTGCTCAAAGCCCCATCCAGCCTGGCCTTGAACACTGACAGGGATGGGGCCTCCACAACTTCTTTGGGCAACCTGTTCACACCTTGTCCACTCACGATCAGCATCAAATGCCTAAAAAGGAAATGCACACTCAGCTGTAGCGGCAGTGTTCTGATAGGACTTAAAACTTCAGTCCTCACGTGCCTGATACTTGTGGCTCTTTGTGTTGCCTTTTGTGGCCATGAAGAAGCAGCTCAATATCTGTCGTAACTGTGTTACTCTGAATCGCAGTAAGATGGTTATCCATCTCACAAAAAGCAGCACGCATGGATAGAGTAGCTGCTGACTTATCAGAAATACATTTCAAGGCATCAGCAGGGACAAACATGAATAACCTATCCTCTTCATGAAAAACTGCTGGCAGTATTTCAAGCTTAGCAGTTATTTTATTTTGTCAAGGCTGTCTTCACAAAAAGAAAAAAAAACAAAACCAAAACCAAAAAACCCCTCCTGAGTATTTGAAACTTAGGCCAGCGTGTTCCAACTTATATGCTGTAAGTTGTCATTGGCATAAATCTGTATTTTGCCACCTAAGTCCGAGTGGCTTTATATCATCACCCACAGCTATTACAGGCTTTGACATGAGACAGGTAAAAGATTCAACACCTCTATAAATCATAATATATTTTATTTACACACTTATTTTCTGTGTAAAGCCTTAAGGTTCTGAAACATGACAGTACCGTTGTCCTCAGCCAAGTCTGTCTTCAAACATATGATGCAGTTAAAGGAAAAAAACCTCTCATGAATACAGTAGAAGCATGTTAAAGGTATTTCATTGGTCTTCTGAAATTGCTTCAGAGACACATACAAAAAGAAGATGAGTCAGGTCTCTAGGTTAAAAAAAAATCACACTGAATTAACCCACTGTCCTGGGTTCAGCAGCAGCAGTCATTGCCCAGGTTGTTCATGACTGTGAAACATGTGCTGCAGTTAAGCAAGCTAAACAGTTAAAGTCTCTTTGGTATGGAGGACGATGGCTGAAGTATAAATACGGGGAGGCCTGGCAGATTGATTATATTACACTCCCACCAACCCGCCAAGGCAAGCGCCATGTGCTTACCATGGTGGAAGCAACCACCGGATGGCTGGAAACATACGCTGTGCCCCACGCCACTGCCCGGAACACTGTCCTGGGCCTTGGGAAACGGATTTTGTGGCGACACGGCACCCCAGAGAGAATTGAGTCAGAGAATGGGACACAATTCCAGAACAACCCCATAGACACTTGGGCCAAAGGGGTATTGCATACCACAGCACGTCACGCTCAGTATATAAACTGGGGGGAGGTACCCAGAAGGGACTGACCACTGCTCAAGTAAGGCTAGGCATCGGTCACTGCGTGCTGAGCAATTGTGTTATGCATCACTTGTGTTTATTGAGTTTTTTTTCCTTTTCACTTTTAGTGTTATATTCTCTTCCCTTGTTATTTTCCTTGTCATTATCATTATTATTAGTAGTAGTAGTATATTGTACTTCAGTTATTGGACTGTTCTTTTTTCAACCTGTGGTGTTTACATTCTTTCAATTCTTCTCCCCATTCCACCCAGAGATGGGAAGAGGGGGTGTGTGTGAATGGCTGTGTGGTGTTGAATTACCGGCTGGATTCAAACTACAACAGAATCCTAACTGTGCAGATCAAATTACTACTGAATTCATGGGCTTTCCTTAGGACTTCATTAGGATTTAGCTTGAATCCTAGGTGGAAAGGATGTTTCAAGGATGACAGCTGTGTTTAATAGCTTTTTCATTCAATTTTTTCCACTAATGACCCTCAAGAATAGTGAAGAAGTGTCTGGAGACCTGTTTAGGTAGACTTAGACTTGTAGTCTAAGTATAGATGTGATTTATATATACTGTGAAATGGTTGGCAACTTGATGCCTTTTGAGGAAGATGCTATTGGAGTATCTTATTTTTAAGAAAACATTATAACTTCCATGAAAATTACTTTTTTCTTCATTATTTCATGGTTTATATAGCAGGTATATGCTGCATAGGTTGAGGGCTTTTTCTGGGGGGAGGCAATGACAGGCTGGTATTATGAGAAAACACCTGATGATTATGTAGCTCTGTAGGATAGCATCCAACCATGGGACACTGTGTCTAATAAAATTAAATGTTTTACTCTTTCTCACTTCTCTAGAGTTATCATTAGATGTGTGTGATGAGAAATTGCACTGCAGGATAGCTCTCATGAAAATTCAGATATCTGGCAGGTGATTCACAGATAGCTATAAGCGTAAGTGATTTGAAAACAGCAGGCAAACGTCCCTTACAGTGATTTGCCAAACAAATTTGTTGAGAATAAATTCCTGTTAGAGTTGTTTAAAGATGCTGAGAATTTATTAAGGATTTCTCTGATGTTGTTTTAAATTGCAATTAATAAGACCACAGTTTTAAAAAAGCATACAAAATTTCTCATACAATCCAGGCAAGGCACTTATTAGTAATTGAAAATGAAAGAAGTACACGTATTCTTTCTCATAATTCTGACATTCCCACTTTGGATAGAACCCAAGTGAATATAATACTGATGCAAATGGTTTTAGCTTTGTTGCCAGGTGAAAAAAAAATTGGCTTAGAATCAGATTAAGTATTTATTTGTCCTGAGGCAAAAAAGTCCTTTTAGTTTTAAACAAATATTTGTCAGTGACATCCAATCTTAAGCAAGTCTTCCAAGGTGCATTTCTCCATGTGATACATGTAGAGAGACCAACCTCTGTTTTTTTTTTTTATTTAAATGTGGAATCAGCTATGTCTGGTTTGTGATGCTAATGCAGACCTGTCTTTGAGACAACACTTAAGTGTAGTTAAGTGCTGAAGGGTCAGAGCAACACCTTCCACATAGTAAGATCTCTTAGTTAAGATTTTTTGTAAATGGAAAAATAAATGTCTGCTGTCATATGAAAATCACAGAAAAATTGCGAATAACTAGCCCAAAGCAAATTAAAATTAATGGATGATTTGCTGAAGAAATAGGATTATAATAAAAATGACAACAGAATCTTATGTCAAATGAAAGTATCAACAGATTATTCATGCCTTTTTATAATGAAAATACCATCACGAATCAAAGCATTTAACTAAATAATTCAGTTAATGGATTAGTTATTTCTGTCACTGATGTCAAATACATGAACAGATTACCTCTTTTGCATTTAATATATTGCAACATGTCTTTCGGGGGAAAAAAACCCAAAGAGTTCTTACTGCCTTCAAGATTTTGAATATGATGCAAGTACAGCAACGTGTACATTTTAATGACTTACACAGCAGTAAATGTGTCAAACCTCACAAACCTAATGACAACAAAACATGTCTCTACAATGATGACAGAATTCAGTCTCCAGTTCCAGATTTTAAGGTTTGGCTGAAGGCACATAAAGTTTGAATGACAAATCAAAGAAAACAATGTTTAAAACAAAAGAGGAAATTGTAGGTAAGCAGATAGGCTATACAGAAAATCCACATTCTAATGAGACAAAACACGTATGATTGAGGAGGGCAGATAAAGATTACAACAGAAGAGGGGAGCGAGTCGAATGCAGTGAGTTACGTGAGACCTTGAGGAAAGAGATCAGAGAGGACATTAAAAAATATAGTGTCAGCATCATATGGGGTACTCTCAAATGAAAGAACTACAAGAGGATAAGGAGCTTTTGATGTGGAGGTACTAGCAGATGTTCTTTGTGAAAGACAATGATTACACAGTGTGCAAAGAGAAATCGAAATGGAGCCCCACAGAGTGCTGAGGAATGTCATCAGTGACTTTACGTGTATAACGCCAGAAATACTCAGTGCAAGCATCATGGGCTTCTTTCCACTAGAAATAAGAGACGTAAGGAGTTGCTTCTTCCTTCTCCTCTCCCTGTTTCCTCTTTCCCCTGTATAGAGTACTAAAAGAAACAGAGTTAAGTCAGCCCATACCACAAAAGCAGCACTTACAAATGCCTCAAAGTAACACAAAGATCTCGCAAAACACAGTTGTCAACACACATCAAAATTTGTTAGAGATCTTAAGATAGGTCACTTTGAAAGAGATGCAGCTCTGTTGCACGAACAAACTAAAGTTTCACAGGAAAGGCAGGTCTTGTGTTTGCCAGCTTCACAGCTTCATTGAGGACATTTTCAAAGCAAATAAGAATATACTTTCACGTGTTGAATTGCGGGTGTAAGGTGTATTACAAAAGGCTTTTTGTCAATCTCTCCTAGTATAGTAAAGAGCAGTAAATAACTGCCCTGTCTCTAGCATTTATGACTCAGTTTAGCCGGGCAAGTGCTCTATGTTCACCAACATGATACTGGGTGCAGTTGCAAGGGAAAAAGAATCTATGACTAAGCTTGAAAAAATAAAGTATTTCAAAGGCGGCTACCATCCAGCACCCAGGGAGCAGAATGGCACTTAGAATGTGGTATTTTTAGTGACATTCTCAAACCTTCTTTATGAAAGTAGTAGGCCACAAAGTCTATGAAAATAGCTCTGATAATTGGAAGAAAGCTTGGATTGTTATATATTCAAACTTTCAAAATAGTGAACTTTTCATGGCTTCGTTGCCACCAGTGTATACTACAGCTATTCTCAGTTTCTGAAACTGATGCTTTTTATTCTGTTCTTTCTCTTGGTGAAAAAGCCAGTTTGCATGTCTTCTTGGGTTTTTTTAACTGTTGTTTACTTGAGTTTATGTATGAGAAAGGTAGAAGCTTCCTTTGTATTTACAATTTGTGTTAATTAATTAGAAATGAAACATTGCATACTATAGAATCCCCATTGGACTTTGTGAGAAAGCCTCTTTAACATGGGGAAGTTAATGTGAAAATGATTGTGAAATGGTTTTCAGTCAAAGAAAGAGTCCTTGAGCTCCTCATGGGGAAGCTTCTCTTCATCTTGCATAGTAGGTGACACCTGGCTGACATCTATGGATTGTGATTTAATTCTGTCTTCACTTGCTCTAAAACAAGCTGATCAAGAAAAGTGTTTTTCAATACTGGCTGCAGTGCTGTTCTGCTCTATGCACTAAGCTAAGCAATCAGGTAGTTAGTCATGTGTTTGCAGAGGGCAATTCTGTTATATTTCACTCTTGATCATTAAATCACTCTCAGCACTGAGTGCCTTCCAGTAATACATCCGATAGCCTGATCGAAATGTGCCACCTGTGGTTCATGCTCTCCCTTTTGTCTTCCCAAAGTGAGAAGGGCATTTGGTTTGTATTGTCATAGGTATGAAGCATCTTTCTATCCAGCTATGTCAAAATATTTTACAGATGTCATTCAGATGTCATCATTTTCAGATTTTTGAGAGGTGTCCAACTCTACAGTGAGCAGCTCAGTGGCAGTTTCAAGAAGACAGGTGAATTCTTCTGCAGCCTTCTGCTATAGCAAGTGACCAATGACATTTGTACAGCTCTCTGACTTTGGCTGCACTGGTAAAGAGATTTCCTGAAACCCACTATTGTTTTAGCTACAGAAGGAATCTTTTCCAGATGTGCAATTGATACATAACAGAGGGACACCAGAGGATGTCCTGTGCTGGTGCTTTCAATGCTGCTGGTGTTGTTGGAGTGGAATATAGGCACTTGAAAATTTCTGAGATGCATAAGATCACTGCATATAAAATGATGATGATTACTGTTCACATGTCATCTGAGTATGATAGCAGCAATTACAGTAAAAAGAGATGAACTAAACGCAGATTTATGTGCTTAACATTTTCCTGGTGTCCAAGCTATGGAGGTAATTTTCCTTTAAGACAAATAAAACAGAAAGAATCATAGATAGCCAGAGAATAGTTCTCCTTCAAAATCAACTTAGAAGCATGTAAGCAGAAGTTATTCTTGAATTTTTTTCTAGAAGATGTTCACAGCAAAATGAATGGGGGGTTATGTGTTGAAGATGTTAAATCCTGATGTAGACAAAAAGTTACTCAAATTTTTATTTCAATTTAGCATAAATGTTATACATTTATATATAGAAATACATTTATTTCTATATGTGTGTGAGAGAATATGAGAGATTTTTTGAGAGGTGTGTAAAGTGCATGTCTAGGTTTATTTGCAAAGTGCCAAGAATGAAAGGTTAAAATTTCAGTATTTGTACAGTAGTGTTTCTTTCATGCTTTTTGGACATGCTAGAGTGACAAGAGATTATGAGAATTTTATCAAAATACTACATTTTTATTTTGTAAGCATTTGCATGAAGATTTTTTTAATACCTTAGTACCTCAAAATAATCTTCATTCTCAATTTTAGGACATTACTGGATTGTTTGTACTGTGCAAACAATTGTGAAGGTGATGTAGTGATTGTCAAATTTTTTAATTTCTCTTTCTGAGAGACACCATTTTCAGCAATTTTGCTGCTGGAAAACTGGGACAGGGTAAGGTGGAAGTGGTCACATAAGAATGCTGAATAGTAACAAATTTCTCCTTTGAACACCTTAACTAGCTTAAAAGATACACCATTCAAGAAAAGCTTTGGACTTCTCTAATTGTACTGCCCAGAAGCGTTTTAAACAAGGTGCTAATCTTATAACTCGGCTTACAAAACCTGTAGCTCTGAGCTAATAAATATGGAACTCCTGTTGTCAGGAAAAAGATAATCCAGCAGAAACATCATATTCAACTTCTTGTACACAGCATATATTCCTTAAGTGGCAACAGAGCTTCCCTTTCTATCAGTGCTCCTCCAAGTAGCTTTACTTGTAATGGTTATTCAGAATCTTTCATTACATTGATTTATATAAAAAAAGTCATTCTGAAGTTGCAAAGTATCTCATGTAGATAAGAGGAAAGTTGCCATTAAATTTACTGAATTATTAAATCTCTGTGCGTAAGCTTGATAACCCCATTATGTAGTCTAAAATGTCTGGAGGTTTAGAAGTCTCCATCCTGTAGTTTAGTACAGGTGTATAAATTCAGTATGGGATTGGCTCCTTCTTCAAGAATGGTTCAGCTTGTCAAGGTAGATTTTTCCATATGAGATTTCTACTAGTTATTGCTTTCAGGCTCATTCAAAATTCTATACTGCAGTAGCAAGCTTTTCTGTGGAATGTATTTCACCACTTTGGAATAATCATACCAAAAGAAAAATAGTTGTGTAAGGAAAGCAATCTCTGAGCATCAAAAAATTTGGTCAGAATTTATTTCATGGTCTCAGTGAATGATTTGCTCAGTTCTATCTTAAACTAGGCTTATTTTCTCAAACTTGTGTTATCTGCCTGGAAAATAATCAAGTTTGGTTGTCCGTCTTTCCTTGAATGTTTCAGACAGTTCAGCTAAATTGTTTATGCTCATTTGAATTTTATGTGTCAGGTCACATGTCATAAAATGTAATAAAATTTCACATAAGTGACAGAAAACACCACATGGTGCTTAAAATTTAAAGCATAATACATTCATTTTACTGTCTGATACTTACAATCAATTTTGATACTCCAATAATTTAGAAATGCAGATGTGAAAAATGGAGGGAGATAATTATGAAATATTGGTTAGTCATATAGGTTTACTCGGCTCTTTCCCCATACTTACAGCCTCTTAGAAGTACAAGAAGTTAGTGTAGCATCTTGCTATTACTGCAACCTAATGTTTTCTTATGAATATTAATTTGTGATGTAATAGTTATATTAATGTTGTAAGTATAGTACAAAATGGATAAATTGTTGGAACACAAAATTGTAACGAAATACTTCTTTATGTATTTCATACATGTAATACTTCTGGCTTTTGCCAAATCAATACAAACACCACCTTGTGACCTGTGTATGTGAAGTTTGCAAATAATTCAGTTATGGAAATACAACTAGATATAGGATTGTGGTGGAGCTGTAGGTACCATGAGACAGCACTTTTTCCTCAAAATGTGGTACAAATAAATGAATTAATTAAAGGAAGTACTGCAACCTTGCTGATACTGTGGATATTTTACTGTAGAAGGTTGAAGGGTAACCAGATGTATGAACATGAGCTGAGCTGGATTTTACACACTCAAGGAGCTAGTGTAAGAAGGGCAATGAAGGAGAAACCTAAGATTCCTCTTGTGGAAACTATTAAGGAAATTAATTAGTGAGGCTGTGTTTATCTTGTCATCAAACATGTGATGTGTTTGGCAGTCCAAGTATGTGCTAGAGGCCTAGATGATGATCATATTCTAGACATCTGTATGCTGATAGACTTTCCCCAATGGACTTGTCTCGAGGCTTTTTCTATATGCCTCATTTACTTTAATTACCCTTTTAATGTCACCTACCCATAGCTAAGACAAAGTGTCTTCAATCATATCTCTTAATTCAGAAAATGCATTGGATTTTCTGCATAGGACTGAATATAAAGAAATGGGCTAGCTCAAAAGGGGCAGAAGTAAAATTTATTTTAATAAAGAAAAATGCAATCAGTAATAGTTTAAAAGAATAGCAAGGCTCTTTAATCTTTACAGAAAGATAAATAAGAGAAATCAAAGCAGTGTGATAATCTAATTCTCAGAGATTTGTCTCTTTCACTCTGCTTTTTTTCTTTAATATTCTGATGGACCTGCAGTGGTTCTGTCTGACAGATTTCAAACAGTGGTTCTTCAGTCTTAATTCTTACTCTGCAGTTATTTCTTCCCTGCTATTATGGTATGGTCCCATATCATCTTGATCATTCATTACTGTTCTGTTTTGGTAAGAATATCTTAAAAACATTGATAAAACTGAATTTTGAAGGTGAATAGTTTAGCTCACGATGACCTAAGCTGCCTGTCACTATTGTAGAATAGTAGTTCTGCATTTCTAAGAAATAGATAATATAAAAATTTACAACATCAAAAATGAATGTACTTAATGAATGAATTTAATGATCTTCCTTAGCTGTAGTTACAAATACAGTAAAATTTGCCAGTGAGGTAGATTTCATGAAATGTACCAGTTTTCCTATCAGTATTATTAATCCAGGCCAATTTTTTTTTAGTATCACTGGTAAACAGCCACCTCTTACCTTCTCTAGGCATTTGCCATCCCTTAATGCATCATTTCCCTGCTCATTGCAGGAAGGGTTGAACTAGATGAGTTTTAAAGGTCCCTTCCAACACAAACCATTCTGATAATTCTATAATTACTGCATCACTTATTGCTAATTAATTTGTTTGTCTTCTGGCATGGACCATAAAATTAGGTTGTCATTAACTCTTATGTTGCCATACTTTCAAAAGAATCCTAGTCCCACAAGTCTTTCTCTCCTCCTTTTTTAGACCTAAAGGCTAAGCAAACACAGTATTCAGAGTTCAGTGGAAGTAAAAACAATTATTATGTTTGTACAAAATGCTTCCTAAAAGGAAGGATGTAAGTGGAATGAAATAAAGTAATGAAGTTTGGGCATGTTTTAAGGATTCTCTAGTAAGAACTTTTCCAAGAAACTGTTTGTTTTCAATGGCCATAAAAATTAACTGTAGGTCAGAAGTAAGACACACACCTAAAAAAGCTTGCGGCAAGAAAAGCTGTTTGTACCAAGCATTGATAGAAACCTCATTTAGGATATTGTGCTCAGTGTCACTTATACAATACATATACATATTTATTTCTTTTTTAAGAGAAAGAAAAAAGAAGACAGATCAAATGAGAAGGGCTGCCAATGATTCCACCAATGAAAGTCTGAACGCTTCTTCAGCAAAAAAGATAGTAAATTAAAAGCTGAAAGAGGAGTATGAGTACTCCTTATAAACCAGAATGATTTCATGTGGTAATATGTATGTTTGGACTAGAAATCAGGAAGGGGTTTTAATCACTAGAAGAAAAGAATTCTGGAAGAGCCTTCCAAGGCAGAATTGGAGCAAGAAACCACAATTGTTTCAGAAGAGAATTTGATAATTTTGTGTGAGACTGTATGAGGTGTGAACCTGGCCTTAGAAAAGTAAATTGGTGATGCCATGATTTGAACAGTCACTTTGTATTTTGAAAAGAATTGCTTCTTTAAGGAGAAGAAGAGAGAAAGAGAAGAAGAAAAAGAGAAAAATCTTGATAATTCTACTCTGTTAATTCAGTGGAGATTTTTTGTCTTTTGGGAGGTTTTCAAGACTAATATGAGCTGAGTTTGGGGCAGGGCATACTCCTGCCTTTCACCAAGTAAAGAACTCTTCCATGTGTTTGGTGGGAAAGCTGTGTTCAAATGCCCAAGGATAAACTGTTTACTAGTCAGGAGGGAATTTTGTCTTATGTTAGGTTGACAGGGACTGCTATTGGAAAATCTCACGGAAGCTCTTATCTGCACAATTAAGAAGCTGGAGGTCTACTTGATTTCTGTACCTGTCTTCCAATACCATGCTGCATTGTTGAGACTTCTGCAGCTCCCAGTCAGAGGCTTTCAGTTTATGTTTAGCATACCCGGGGCTGCTTTACAGCAAGTGCAGGTGGGGAGGGGAGAGCAGGAATGGTTTGAGAACAGTAGGAAAAGCATTCAGTCCATTTTGTGTGAGCAACAAACAGCAGGGTTGCCAGTGATAATATAATACAGTCAGTCTTATGTTCCTAATCGTGTTTATACTTCGAGAAGATGCAAGAAAAAATAACAAATCATGATAAATTACACAGGGTCAAATGTGAAAACAGAAAACCAGTGGCAAAATGAAGCCTTATATACAGTCTAAATTTGATCTGAGAAATCATGGTAAGTGTTGCAAATCTTTTCAGCTCAGAGCCCTCAGAATTAACCTGCATTTTCAAATGTGCTCGAGAAGTTTTTACTTTACAATAACTATCTTAATATCATATTGCTTTTCTGTCTGTCTTGATTACCAGTTTTGTGTTTGGTTTCATAGTAAAATATGTTCAGACACTATTTGAGCAACCTGTGTCAAGTAGCTGTCTGTTAGTTTGAAATGGAAATGTGCTTCCTATTGATAAGAATAACATGTAAGTTTCTTGTGGCATCCTGACATATAATCCATTCTACAAATAGGTTAGAATCCAGATTTTGGAAGCTTTCCTTAATTTTTGTTTTAAACATAGGCTGTGAAAAGTCACACGAAACTTCAAGTGCTGTTAGTATGACAAGCTGTTTCACCAGCTATGCTCGGAGCAGCAACTATCAGCACAGGGTCTCCATGGCTTCCATAGAAAACGAATGGAACACGGCACCAATTGGAGTCTTTCATAATCCTTGCTCTCAAAGGCTGCCATTTATAATCACAGGACTTTGAAGTTTTTCAAACTGAGAAGTTTCCAGAAGAGTATTTAAAGACGTTCAATTTTTGAATATTTTTTATGTTCTTTTTGTTAGAGATGCTTATGAAAATGGTTAATCTTGATAACTTATCTATCACTTTGATTAAATTATGTTTGAATTTATATTAGTATGTCTTTCCCAATAGTTATGATTGAGTAGTAGACTTAAAGGTATCTTGTAACTCAGTCGAAATAGTTTCATTTTGGTATATAAGGCATGGAATTTATTTGGTTTATAACACAATGTTCACTGAATACTAGCTTTGAGAAACTGCATTCTAGTAAAGAGCTGCCAATGACTATTTAAATGGTGTGCAAATAATGATATTTTTCTTTGAAGGCTTTTCTGAAGTTTTAAATCAGTTGTCATCTCCTATATTCATACACCTGTGCACATTTTCTGGTTGAAATTCATTCCTCTGCACAAAATGCAGAAGATTTGTGCACCTTGCAATTCCTAAAAATGTTATCTTATTTTGGTATTAATATCTGTGGGGGATCCTGTATCTTTCTCTACACAGTAGCTAAAATATGCTGTTCTTCTGTTGACTGAGAAGTAGTCACTTCATAACTTTATAGTGTTTTTAATAAGAAAATGAGATCTAGTCTCCGTATTTGTAACAGAAAAGTAAACATAAGTATGTGACTTCTTACAGAGCTGTTTGCCAACACATACTTCTTGGGGTGTCAATTTTAGTTTACTTGGTTATTTAATCCTCTAAGGATTAAAAATCAATGATAATTTTAATTAATATTTTAAGTGATGAGGCTGTGGATTTTTATTTTTTTTTTGTTATGAGTGTACAGGATAGAAATTAATATTTCTGCCTATCAGTAAGGACTTTTCTGTACCTGTTGCATCATGTACAACATCTGAGCACTTAAAATGAGGAAATGAATAATTTGCTTCTCTAGAAATGGTACATTAGACACAGAATGAATTATTCCTATTAAATAACAATTATTACATATTCATCATACACAGGAAAGTTACCCGAAAGAATGCTCTTTATTTTGAGTCAGTGTTATGTAATATCTCGTGGTAAATGGCATTTTATTTAAACTGAAAAAAATAAGAAAAAAAAAAGTGAAAATCCCCCAGATACTGAAAATCTAGCTAATGTTCAGGTAAGCTCTTACCTCAAATTTAACAATATATTTCTTCCACATTAATAAAAATGTTTCATTTCCTCTCCTCATCTCTGTTTATGCTCTTCTATTTACTCCATTACAATAAGCACATCTTATCCATTTGCATCAGACTTCAGCTTTCAGTATGTTGCTTAAAGATAGCGGTGAATGGTGGTATGTTAAGAAGATCTTTTTTTTTTCAATGTGCAAGCAAAGTACATACAGGACCACTAGAAATAGAGGATATACTGTTGGCAAACTTTGAAGAACTTGTTTAAGATGTGACATTTGTAGTATGTGTAGTAATATGAATTTTCTGGGCTATTTTAGTTCTAATTTGTGAATGTTAGTCACAGATATTTGCCTTCTATTTCTAACTCTATTGGGCTTGCACAAAGAAAGGTCTTGTACAGAAATTTCAGCAACTAAAAACCCAAGAAAATAATACTTTTTGCCTGCCTTGCAATAGAGAAGACAGTTCATAATATGAATATCTGCTTATGCAGATACTTGTACACTGATATAATTGAAGATCTTGATCTGCCTCTAAATTAAACATCAGCAAAGCAGTAATCATACCAGTGAATTCAGTGAAATTTCTTTAGTCAAGAGTGGAGCAGCATAGCATTTTAAAGCTGTGCTAAGCTCTAAGCAATATGTGACGTTCAGAATAATTTTGAAAGTTGTATCACCTGTCTTTCGTCAGATAAAAGAGATTTAGGCAGCCTCACAAGAAGGGTTGATTCCTCTGTTTCTTCTGTCAAAGATGAATGACCAAGCAAATGTTGCAGAAAATGCTCATTTAACTTTTTGTGGGTAACTCCATATGTATACATGACTAAAAGTCTTCTTGGATAAAGGAGTCTTGCTATATTTTAAGTACCTGTTTGTGAAACATGAAGTTCTTTCCAGTTAGTGTGGCTTTGGTGTATATAGAAAGTCATTGAAAATCTATGCACAGTTTATCAGTCTTCTATTCTAAAAGTCATTTTATAGCCTTTGTGCTTTATCACTGACCTCATAATAAAATAGGAAAAAAAAATTGATTCCTACTTAATAACTGACAATGGTTCACAGTTCTGATGGTGCATGTTTTTGATTGTAGTTTCAATTTCTTACATTAATACCTACTATATACTTCTCAATGTAAGCATTCTTCCAAGCAGTTCAGTTAGTGTATCTTCATAGACAATCTCAAATAACTTGTAGGTAGCTTGGGGAATGCTGATAGCATTGGACATCTGTAAAGTTGTTCAAATGGTAGATTAGGTTGTTTTGTCAAATAACTGGTTTTGAAATCACTAAATTATCTGTGGTTGTTCAGGTCCTGTTACTTGGTGAACTGTAGTGGCAGTGAAATAATGAAGAAAATTATTCCACAGATGGCACCATCATTGCTCTGATGAATGCTTAGAGACGGGCATTGACACAGATGTCTGACTGGTTCTCTTATGCAGTGGAATGTTCCCTCGTACTGAATGATTTTAATGCTTCCATTTACCTTAGTTTCCATTTCTCAGGGTTTTAGTTCAATTCTTCTTTAGTACCTTAGACCACTAGTTAAAATGCAAGCAATGTCTTCCTAGGGTTCAAGACACTATTTTCATTCCTTGGGTAAATGGCAAAGCAAAATTTTATCACCTTGTGGCCCAATATCCACTAAAATGGGTTTTAGTTTAAAAATTCTATTAGTTATTCCTGAGAAATTTATGTTCTTCTTTCCAGTGCCTTCTGGACAAAGAAAATCCTCACTGAAAATTTTCATTTGCATTTGGTGTTTCTCTTAGTGTCATGGCTTGATCACGTCTTTTTTCTTGCTCACTTGTTCATTTGTCATTAGTTCTCTCATTAACATGAATAAGAAAGAGTCTCTTGGGATTTGCTGCTTTAGGGGGTTTTAAGGACGTAAAAGGCAGGGGATTGATATCTCCTTTAAAGGTTTGGTATGACATCAGTACACTGGTTTTGAGATAGATAGGAAAACAAAATTAGGAAGTGAAAACACAATTGGTTATAAATCCTAGGGACTGTGGTCCCGTAAGGATGGGGTTTATATGACAATAATGTAGTCTTCACATCTAAGGATTGATCCAGGTCTTCCCATATCTCACCCTAAAGAAAATGCGGGCTTCTGATTGGGTAACTGACATCAACAGTCCATTAACTACACAGACAATATCTTCACTGTCTGTGAAGAGAACTCGTGGCTGGAGGCTCTGATGCAGGCATGGACCGTACACCTAAGGTCTAGTGGCATGAACCTCTTTAAGATGTTTCCCTGACTTAAAACTGATTGGATTTCTGGTCACATCCCCCAGTTATGAAGAATCTGATATTCATATTACTTGTCACTGTGTAAAGTGAGTTCTGTAACTAAGAGTTGATGCAGTTTACACAACCCTGTAATTCGAGAGTTACCCTGTGCCTACGGATGCTTCTGTAATGAAACTGAATGCCGAACAGGATTGTATAGACAATATACATACTCTGTTTTCTTGATCCTTACACTCTTAGTTATAAAATATAATCCCATTTTAATCTTCCTTTCCGGTTTTACAGACATATTTCATGTACAGTCTGTGTTAATTAATATTTTATCACTATTAAACAGTGTTTGAGGCAATGCTCATTCAAGCTCTGTGGACTGAATCCTGGGCAGGACTACCTTCATTCGTACATAAAAATTCTAGCACAGATGCTTATTTCCAGTGCCATGGCACTGCGTCCTTGGAGCTTGGTGGGGGAGAGAGAATAGCACTGCCTTACAGAATTGTATATTAATACCTCTCAGTAGCCTGCAACTTAGGAGTAAAGCTGGTAAAAGAGAGAATCAGACCAATAAGATTTTCATGATGGTGATGCCCAGAGAAGCTGTGGCTGCCCCATCCCTGGCAGTGTTCAAGGCCAGGTTGGACGGGGCTTGGAGCAAACTGCTCTAGTGAAAGGTGTCCTTGCCCATGGCAGGAGTTAGAACTGGATGAGCTTTAAGGTCCCTTCCAACACAAACCAGTCTATGATTAAGGGAGCCAATGTTAATTACTTTTTCTTCAGCATTTTTGTCGTCTTTGTGAGTGATAATGCACGAATATAAAGACCATATATGTATAGTTGAGTATATAGATACTTACATGTATTCTTGAGTACTTTAAGGAGAAAATCTCAGCAGTTATGTATTCTGTTTATTTCAGTGTACTGATTTGCCTTAGATTCTTACAGGAAAACCTCTTCTCTAAACCTCTAAGTTTACCATAAGCCGAGTTCCACAAAATGGTTTACTTTCAGGTATGTCCGAATGCTTGGTGCACTGTACATGAGGCTGACAGGCACTGCCATTGACTGCTACAAGTACCTGGAACCACTGTACAACGACTATCGAAAAATAAAAAGTCAGAACAGAAATGGGGGTAAGCACTCCTGCTTGGTGGTGGGTTCTTAGTACCTCGTAGGAGACCTGTTGTTAAAAACACGTCCTACTAGATGGAAATAAACATCCTTTTTAGCAATATAAGCTTAAAAATTGTGGCATAACCATCTTTTTGAAATCTTTAGTTGCTGGTCTGGCTGACTTACACAAATGAGAACTGCCACGCTTACTTTGCTTTCCCTAAGTGCTTGTGTTTTCTATTGGGCACTGAAATGCAGTTCCATAAATACCAAAGCAAACACCATTTGAGTGCTGTTTTAGCACTGTGAATCTGCTAATCCCAGCTGTGCAGTAATCTCCTTTTTGCAGGATAGGCCTAATGATTTTCCTCATCTTGGAGAAAGATTCTACAGCTGTTGTTTGTACAACCCACTTGACGTAAAATGTCTCAAGTGTTTCATCTTTGGTCTAGCCACCAGTGTTCATCTTCTTTGTCTTTTAAATGCGATTTTTTTGCTCCCCCAGAATTTGAACTGATGCATGTGGATGAATTCATTGATGAGTTACTCCACGAGGAACGTGTATGCGACATCATTCTGCCTCGATTACAGGTTTGGAAAAGTAGATGGTTATTGAATTCTTAACTGCACCAGATTCAGTGGTTGAATCAGTTGCTGGCTTGCTGTGTAAAACTACGATACAGGCCCTTTCAGCACACAAGCTGCCTCCTCAGGTGTTTGTTCTTACTGGGGTTGAAGATAAAGTTGTAATTTCTTATAGAAACGATACGTCCTGGAAGAAGCTGAGCAACTCGAGCCTCGTGTCAGTGCTTTGGAAGAAGACATGGATGATGTAGAATCTAGCGAGGAGGAGGAAGAAGAAGATGAAAAGGTTGGTGAAGTATTTTGGGAAGGGATGGTTAAAGCTGGGGTTGGACTGCTGCAAAACACTTTATGGCCTGTGAGAAATATTTGAGGGGAGACATCAGGAGGCTGCTTGCAACCCTTATCTCCCCCTTAATATATTTCCATATACACTGCTTGTGAGAACTTGTTACACTTTGGAATGGTTCTCAAGTGCTCTGTGTTTGTCCACCTGTTCTGTCTCCTGAAATTCACAAATCTGGATCTGCTCTGTGTTAATGTATCAGATAAATTGTTTTACATGCATATATAATGGAGAGAGCTAAAGGTGATGATGAAGGTTATGGTGATCATCATAGTCAATTCTGCTGCACTAATGAACAATCAGCAGTGAGAGGTGACTTGTTAATTTCCACTTGGCAAGCTCAGGCATTACCACTGACTTCTGAATATGAAAGACTTGAGGCTGGGGACATCACCACAGGACTGTTGTAATTTATATTAATTGCTCAGAAATCTTTACTGATTAAAAACCTGGATGAAACAAAACCTCTCCCCTCCCTGCTATCGTTTGCAGCTGGAACGAGCACCATCTCCTGACCACCGCAGAAGAGGCTACAGAGACCTGGATAAACCTCGCCGATCTCCCGCTGTGCGGTACAGGCGGAGCCGGAGCAGGTCTCCAAGAAGGTGACGTGGCTCTTTCTGGGCAATATTTTTACCTATCATACTGCAGATGGCTGGAGCAAAGCATAGGAGATGACAGTTCAGCCAGGATCTCTTACACCTCCCAACTCCTTTAGCTGCTTTCTGAAGGAAGGAGCTGCAGTGCACTGTCACAGTCACCCTGTCTGCCTCCTTCTCTAGCCTGTGGCTCTTGAACTTGCTGGTCAACTTTATTGACCAATATAGTGAAGATACTAAGGAGAACCAAGTGCCTTGTTTTCCTGTAAGCCAGAGGGTGCAGAGATAATCCAGTTAACAGTTCTTAGATAATGTCAGAAAAAATCACTGACCTCGTTTGTTCATTCTATGGGCCAGCCCAGAAACCTCCCGTGCAGCAGGCCAAACACACACTAACTGAGGACACAGGGGAAAGCGCAAGGGAAGCCCTGAACATTAAACAGCTGGTTCTGCTAATGATTTTTAGTGACTTTTTCTTTTCTCCTCCAATTACAGGCGAAGCCGCTCTCCAAAGAGAAGAAGGTAATATTTTGCTCTATTATTTAATCTTAGCATGTGTGCATTTTTAGTATGGCTCTCTTAAAAGCTTCCTCTCTCTCAGCCCATCGCCACGCCGAGAGAGGCATCGCAGCAAAAGCCCGAGGCGACACCGGAGCAGATCCAGGGAGAGGCGGCACAGATCGAGATCTAAATCTCCAGGTAGTTTTGTCACTCGCAGGTTAACTCTGGCAAGTCTTTATCAGTAGAATATCCATGTCAAGAAATCAAGGTATCAAGAAGGTAGCACAGGTGCTTAATCTGGCTCATAAAACTGCTCGTTATATGAAAGCACAGCTGGAGAACTCCTTTAATACATGCAAAATTGCCTTGAGTAACATTTTCAGCTAAACCAGGAGGTTAATTTGAGTGCATAATTAAGAGTGGGGTTGCTCTGGCATTATCTAGGGCACTTGGTCACTAGAAGCAGACTGCAAGAGCAAAACAAGAAAGAATTCAGGGTCTGGGGAAGTAACTGTTACTTTTTTATCTCCTAGGTCATCATCGTAGTCACAGACACAGAAGTCATTCCAAATCACCTGAAAGGTAAAGGCTTGGCCTGTTTCTTAAGGGTGTGTGAATTGCTGTAGGAGCTCTCACTTGTCATTTAATCTTGGCAACTGAAGGTCTTCTTACAGTGTTAGAGATCAGGTATTTCATACAGTTCCCTCGGTACTGCAGTCAAGTCACACTGTTCATATCTGACCATAGAAAACACCCCTTAATACTGTCAATCACTCTGGTCTTTCCAAAGTTACTAGTACTGTGTCATGTGGCCTTTCTCTTTTTCTGCTTCAGATCTAAGAAAAGTCACAAGAAGAGTCGGCGAGGGAATGAATAACAAACTAAATCCAGCCCACAGTTCAGGGACCTTGAACTGCAGTCAAATACTGTCCTATCTGCATTATGGGACAGCTGGATATGTACTGGCTGCTTTAGCAGTCCATTTCTTTAATCCTCCTCCTGTACAAGTCTTGTTTGTTTGCTTGTTTTTAACTAAAAGAAAGGTAAGAACATTTTTTATGTAGCTGTGTATCCTCATGATAGAATTTGAGGTCTCTTTTTAAATTGTTTTTCTCAAGGCCTGTAAAAAACAGTGAAGAGCAATAAAAAAAAATGGGGCTTTTGTCTTTAGACCTTCCCTGCTGTTTCTTTCATTATACTTTGTTTAGTTGAAACTGGCTTCATTCTCAAATCAGGTGCCAATGTGAGAGGATGTTCAAGTTACAGACACTGAAGAGCTACCAGCCTGAATGATCTCAAACCTCCAATACAGGAAAGAACAAAGACTGTCCTAATCCAGTGTGTCTGCTAAAAGCAAGGGTTACACAACTCTCCCGTACACAAAAGAATCAGTGACAGCTATATAAGAATCACCCTTAGTTCTAACACTGTCAGTTTAGAAGCTTCAAGTAGTACAAAACACCAAAACTCTTTAGGCAACAGGTTACTTGCTGTACTTAAAGACAGTAAGCCAGTACTGTGAGCATAGTTTATGGCCTACCTGTGACAGAACATGACACAATTAGGCTCAGCTCTATCTGCTCTCAATGAATTTAGCATTCAGCAAGTCTCTCGTCTTTCCAATAGAGAATCATTAAGCTCCTATTCCAGTTACAGTTCTCAGTACATTTAATTATGTGTTGCTGGAAATCAGCTGTTAACCCCCTTGTGTACCATCCCTTTATTCATAGTCTTGCTTTTGATGACAAGTTTAGCTCCTGAACACTGCATTTACTGCATTTAATTGACATTTAGAGTGTTGACAACACAAGAAGTAATATGGAAAAGTCCCTTTCAAAATACCTCACAGTAGAGCCTGATTTACAAAGTTTATGAACACACAAGCAGGTATACTCTTCTTCCCTCAAGTGTTTTACACTACACACAGTGGCTGAGAACAGCACGTGCAACGGCAGCAGCATGAGGAAAACCAGATCTACTTCTGGTAGAACTCATTAAAGCTGCTCACCTTTCATCTCTTCTTTGAGATACCTGAATTAAAGCCATTTTTATTATCCCGGTTTCCTGATGCCAGTTAGATGCAAGCATGCATACAAACAGGGAAGAGGAAAAAGTCTTCTGTCCTTTTTTTTTGCAGTTTTATTTTTCTTTTAAAAAGGTTTTTGGCACTACATCGGTCTGTAAAGAATAGAAGTGACAAATTTTTAAACACATGAAATCCCCTTCTAATTTTATTCTTCTTTTTTTTTAGAACAATATATATAAAGTCTGAAGCAACCAAAGTATGAATACAGCTAATAGAAAATAAAGAACTTAATTTTAAAAATTCTCTCTCTTTACAGTTTATCAAGATAAACCAAAACACAATTCCCCTTAAAAATAGGGTAATAAAATAGATGAAATTTGTATCACTCGGCTTCGTGATACGAGTAAAAACTATAGTTCATATCTATGTACAAATGATACAGTTTAAAAACAGTCTTAAATAATCTTGTATCTAAACACGTTGCATTAAGGTTTTAAATCAGAACCTGAATTTCTTCCTCCCCGCCGCCCCCCCCCCCCCCCCCCACCCC
>JANHGB010038820.1:0-11826 GCA_026283785.1 Coracopsis vasa
TCCATCCCTCCTTCTCAACATCTCCCCATCCCTCATCTCCCCATCCCTCATCCCCCCCATCCCTTTATCCCCCCGCGGGCCGTGCTCCGGCAGCACCGTGACAGACATGCTGTGGGTGCGCACCGGGATCCATCGCCTCCCCGCCAGCACTAGGGTTACTTTTACCTCCCTTAAAGCCGGGAGCGATGCCGCAAGGACCGGTCACCGCGCCCCGGTGCCTCTCACCGGTGAGAGCGAAGCGTCCCGGGTGGCTCCGCAGTGCGGGGTGGGGGGAGGCTCGTCCCCTCCCCGGGGGATGGCTCCTTGGGGTCCCAGCTCCCCATCCAAGCAGCCTGGCTGGGACATGAGGTCACAGGGCAGGAGAGAGACTGCTGGAGCTTTTGGGAGCTGTGGGCTCCTGGATGGGATGTCAGAATCACCCCCTTCCAGACCCATCTTGGTGGGGAGCTCTGCTCCCTGCTGTGGGGAGCTGGGTCTCCTGGATCCTGTTGTCCCCTCCTCTGGCCACTCTTGGTTGTCCAACCAGCCATGACCATGTCCATTGTCCCATGTTCTGCACAGAGGTGGCAGCATCATGGCGCTCATGGAAGGGGAGATGAGCACCATGGCCTGGAAGGTGGCATCTCCTCTCGCAAGACGTCCTCTGGCCAGGACCAAGCTTGGACTTGGGCACGGATGCACCAGAGAAGGTTGGGGTCCTTGGGGTGCTGACACGTTTGCCCCCACAGAGCTGAAGGCGACGGGCACTGCGCACTTCTTCAACTTCCTCCTCAACTCCAGTGACTACCGCATCCTGCTGAAGGACGAGGACCACGACCGCATGTACGTGGGCAGCAAGGACTACGTCCTCTCGCTGGACCTGCACGACATCAACCGCGAGCCCCTCATTGTAAGCTGCCATAGCAGGGCTGGGGGAAGGTGGAAGGGGGACAACCAGGGGCTGTTTCACATGCCAGGGCAAGAGTTTGATGGGCATCGTTGGTGCTGGTGGGGAAGAGGTGGAGCAAGGCAGGAGCTCTGATCTTCCCTGGCCTGGTGTCCCTGCAGATCCACTGGCCCGCGTCCCAGCAGAGGATTGAGGAGTGCATCCTGTCGGGCAAGAACAGCAACGTGAGTGGCCGTCACAAGAACCCTTTTGGTAGCAGTGGGAGGCCTGGTGGCCAGGACTGCAGGGGGATTCATGTCCTACCCTGGAAAAGCCATCTCCTGAGTGCCCTCGCTGCTTCCTCCTGACAGTCAGGGTTGAGCCCTCCTGTTTGCCAGATCATGGCCCATGCCAACCCCGACCCACGCTATCCCATGCCACATGCCATCCCATGACCCATGCCATCCCATGACCACAATAACCCATGGCCCCACCCCAACCCATGGCCCCTCACTGGTTTTGTCACCAACTCCTTTTCTTCCCAGGGAGAGTGTGGCAACTTCATCCGCCTGATCCAGCCCTGGAACCGGACCCACCTCTACGTGTGCGGCACTGGCGCCTACAACCCCATCTGCGCCTTCGTCAACCGTGGGCGCAAAGCCCAGGTGAGGGGAGGGAGGGATGAGGGGTCTGAGCTGGTGCCTGTCCCAGCAGTGCTGGCTCAGCTGGGTGCAGGAGGGTGGCATGGCTGGTGTTGGGAGGGTTGGGGGGCAGAGGGCTGGGGGCAATGGCAGGCTGGAGGGTGACCGTGGCTAATGGTGCTGTGCTGCCGAGCGGGGTCAAGCCATCTCTGCAGACTGAGGACTTCTCTCCCTGCTGGAACTGGGCTGTCCTGGCTGGACCCCGATGCTGGCTTCCATGTCCCTCCCACCTTGCTGGCTGCAGCCACTGCTGGATCTCCATCAGGACAAGGGACATGTCCCACTTTGGCTTCCCACCTGCCGCCGGGCTGCTGAGCCCCTCATCATGTATGTGGAGGATGCTCAGCACCGCACCAGTGTCCGCATTGCACAGGGAGAACCGTGGCAGTGGCAGTGGCAGTGCCAGAGCATGAGGCCATGGCGGGGATGTCCCTGGATGGATGTCACCAGACCCTGAGGACCACAGCATGCAGCAGAAGGTGGCATTGAAGCCACATGAAGCTAAGCTGGATGCACAGTGGACAGAGGAGTGCTTTCAGGACAGACCTGGAAGGGAGCTGGTCTCTGCAAGTAGCAGCGTGGGTGTCCTGGGGGTCCTGAGCCCTGCAAGGTGTCCGTCCCCTCTGTGCTGGGTGGCAGGTCCCAGGCTGTGTCCTCTCCTGCAGTTGGAGTGAGCTGGGTGCCACCAGCCCCAGCCAAGGGAGGATCACGGCGCTGGACATGGAGGACATGGAGGACAGGCATCTGCGCTGATGTCCCCAAGGCATAGGAACAAAGTGATGTGGCTGCTGCTTGGGCCACTGCAGACTGGGACTGGATTGGGACCAGATAAGGACCGGTCTGGGACTAGACTGGGCAGTGGCAGCTTTAGAGGAGGACCAGGGTGCTGATGCAGTTGAGGACATCATGGCCTGTCCCCTCCATCAGATCCAGCAGCGATGTGTCAGGGACGGGTGGTTCCAGTGACCCCATGGTGCTGGCAGCTTCCCACATGCCACAGCTCATCCCTGAAGTGTTGCTCTTCCGCACAGGGCGCTGCCATCTGTCAGGTGCCATCTTTGTGTCCCTGGGTGTGAGCCCAACCTGCATGGCTGCAGGCAGCCGCCTCACTGCTCTGCCCTGCGCCAGGGCACTCCAGTTCTGTGGGAGAGAGCAGGATCCATCCTGGAGAAGCTCCTGCGGGAGGCCAGCCCAGCCCGCAGCATGCAAGGAAACCACCAGCACAGGCACCCGTCACCCAGTTTTAGGGTCCCCTTCACCTGCCCCTGCTCTGGGGCAATCTCCGCCCCCCCCAGCGCTAACTCTCTGCCCTGCTCCTTTTCCCCAGGGGTTCCCGCCGAGCCAGCCGGGAGGCCGGGAAAGCAGATCCACCGCCAGCCCCCTCAGCCCGAGACCAGCGCAGAGCAAGGTGGGGACCGGTCTGGGAGCCCGCTGCAGCTGTGCCCACCTCTCCCCGGGCAGTGCTGGAGCCGCGGGCTCCTTCTTCCCACCGGCATGCTTCCGACCCCAAGGCCGGGGGCCCCATGCCATGGGCATCCCTGCCATCTCCTTCCCTCTCAGCACAGCATCTTCCGGCCACCGGCCTGGCATCTGCTCTCCTTCCTTCACTAACTCCTTCCTCCCAGGATGTGTACGGGTCCCCATGGAGGACACTGTCAGGGATGGTGGCTCTCATCCCCACTGCTGGCTTTGCCTGGCTCTGGGCTTGCTGTGTCTTTTGGAAGTGGGACCATGTGTTGGCAGAGCCAGAGGGCTCGGGATGTGTTAAGGGACGATGCCAAGGCAATGTGCAGGAGGTGTTTTGGTAGGGTCTACATGAAAATCACTGAGCAGCTATTTTGCCGTGACCTGGAGGGGCTTGTGTCATCCCTGGCTTCTGGGGACACCCAGCCCACCCTGACAGTGTCACCCCCTGATCCATCCTTCGGGACTAACATGGGTCAGTGCATGGGCTGGGAAGCGCGTGGGACCTGGACCCCCCCTACCCATCCCTCTGTCCCCTGGCCCCTCCACTCTCAGGGGGAGTAGTACTGGGGCAGAGGCCATGAGCATCTCTCTGGCTGTGGGCAGCTCCTGCTGCCGAGTTCCCCAGTGCCAGCTGGGGGAGCACGTTGCCATTGCAACTCCCTCAGCTCCCCTGGTTCCTCCCTCCCTGCTGGACCTGTCCCCAGCATCCGCAGGGAGAAGCTCCTGGGTGCGTTTCCTGGTCCAGGCTCCCTGGGGGCTGCTGGCCTCTGCTTCCCAGCAGCTCTGATGTGTTTCAAGGCACATGAGCCAAACAGCAGTGCTAGCACTGGGACGGCTCGCGGGCTGCCTGACGGGGAGGGTGAGATGGTGCAACCAGGGCCAAGGCTGTACTGAAGAGCCAGGCTGTCCCTGTGAGGGTTTGCCCAGCTTGGGAGCAGGGCCAGTGCCAGGCAGAGGTATTGGTGATGGTGATGGAAGTGCCGGTGGTGCAGTGCAGCAACAGGGACAGCGGAAACGGCTGTGTCCATCTCTGTGGCTGGGGTTGCTCCAGGAGGAGCTGGCGGGAGGAAACCCTCTGATGGGAGATGTTCATGGTGAGCATCCCGGCTCCACACTCCCTCCTGCCCTTCCTGGAGCTGAGGGCTCTGCCAGGACACTGCTCACGTCTCAATGGAGGGTGACTGACACCACATCCATCACCCCTGCATCGAAGCCAGAGTACAGGACCAGCCCAATTTGGTTGCCTGAGGTCCCCCCAGTGCCCATGGAGGGTGATGTGCTGCTGCTTCATCCCAGATCTGGGGGTTCATATGCTGGGGGTGAGGGGTAACTGCCCCCCAACCAGCACCAGCAGAAGACTGGCACTAGCAGAGGATTTTGTGTGCATCTTCGGAAGCAATGTGGGTCTTTCCCCTGCCTGGTAACACGAGACAGTGCCAGGGGATGGCTGCAGGGAAGGCAGAGGCAGCAGTGGTGAGATGGCCTCTAACAGCATGGAGCAAGTTCCCTGGAGTGGGTGCAGCATCTGACCATGATGCCACCCCAGTGGCACCCACTGGAAAATGGATCCTGACAAGAGGAGCGCATCAGGACCAGCAGCTGAGCTGTGCCAAGCTGTGCCGTCGGCCAAGCCCTGCCTACCAAAGCAGCTGGAGCTGAGTGACCTGGAGCCAGCCAAGCAGTGATGTGTAGCATGACCGGCCGGAGCGAAGATACTGCTGGAGGGAGATGTTTGTCCAGAAGTGGACCTGGGGAATGGATGTCCTGTTTCAGCCTGGTGGCTCAGCCAAGCCTCAGAGTGGTGGAGGGCATGGAGAAGCACCCAGCAACGTTGGAGGTGTAGCTCATGGGAGCTTCAGCTTCTCAGAGACCTGCAGACTCTTGGTGTGGTCCATCTGCACCTATCCTCGCTGCTGAGCTCCATCCTGGAGGAGGCTGCCTCTCCTGATGGGCTTTGGAAAGTGCCACAGGGATGGAGGGGTCACAGTCTCACCGGCTCCTCTGTTTGCTTCCTTCTCCAGGATTATATCTTCTACCTGGAGCCAGACAAGCTGGAATCGGGAAAGGGGAAGTGTTCCTATGACCCCAAAGTCGACACCGTCTCTGCTTTAATAAGTAAGTCTTGTAGCTCCCCGTGGCTGGCACTGCCTGTGTTATGCAGAGGGAACACGTAGGTGATATGGGACAGCTGCTCCCACTGTCTTCCTGCATTGCTCAAATATCCCTCAGGAGCGGGGCTCTTGCCCCTGCCACTGCTGCCTGCTCCAGCTGTGGATGGCCAGGCACCTGGGATGCGCAGTCCTTGGGCACTTGGCCCAGTGGAGCTGGGGTCCTGGTTACAGACCAGTGCCCATCCCTGAGCTCTCTGGGACGGCCACTGGCAGTGGTTCTTGGTTGCCTTGTGACTACCAGCCAGGGCTGGGGCTCGATGGAGCCAGGGGCAGTGGGAGAAGATGGGTGGATGGGACTGGGTGGGGGTCCCTGGCTGATCTCTGCTCTCTGCAGATGAAGAGCTCTATGCTGGTGTCTACATTGACTTCATGGGCACGGACGCAGCCATCTTCCGCACCATGGGCAAGCAGACAGCCATGAGGACAGACCAGTACAATTCACGCTGGCTCAATGGTGAGTTGGTGTGTCATTGGCCCAGGTTCTCTGGGAGCCCAATGGCTTCAGCCCTAGAGATGAGACCCATTGTGTCATACTGCATCCTTCTTCCAAGACAGAGACAGTAGCCAGCATGGGCAGGTGAATGAGTGGTGGTGTGGGGCAGATGGGTGTGTGAATGGGTGGACAGATGGGTGGACAGATGATGGATGGATGAATGGATGGTTGACAGTTGATGGATGGATGGATGGATGGATGGATGGATGGATGGAAATCTGGGCAGAAGAGCAGAGAAATAGCTGTGTGGGACAGTGATGGATGTGTCAGGAGCTTTGCAGGGCAGCAGGAGTAGCCAACTGGTGAGAGATGGGGCTGGCTCTGCCAGAGTCCGTGCGGGGGTTTGTGCAGGGCTGAGATGTCAACCATGTCGCCTGCAGTCAGTGACCCCGAGCGTCCATCCTGTCCTCCTTGGAACACCCCTGCCCGTGGGGTGGCAGCTGAGTAAACAGAGCAGAGCAGATGGGATGATCCTGCCGGGCCGGGGAGCCGGCGGGGCGGTAACCCGAAGAGGGGGAGCTGTCAGCACAGGCTGGGCACTGGCTGATAGATGGCAGGGAGAAGCTTCCTGAGAAACTTCCAGGCTGCATGGTTCCTCCGCAGGGGGGAAGACCAGTTCCCACCACCCTGCTCATAGAGCTGCAGGAGCTTTCCACCCCATGGACCTCAGGGATGCTCTGAGCCCCTTCTGGAGCATCAATGTCCTCTGGAGAGACTTGGTTCCTCAGCCCACCTCTGATCTAGATCCATCTCTCACCCTGTGACCACAGCAGTGCTCTTCTATAAGAGGGGTGATGCCAGAGGAGAGGGGCCTCAGCATGGGGTGGGGTGTGTTGCTGGGCTGACAGTGCCATGCTGTGCCATGCCATTCCAGACCCAGCCTTTGTCCGAGCTCAGCTCATCCCTGACAGCAGCGAGAGGAACGACGACAAGCTCTACTTCTTCTTCCGAGAGAAGTCGGCCGATGCCCCGCTGAGCCCTGGGGTCTATTCCCGCATTGGACGCATTTGCCTGGTATGTGGAGCGGTGGGTGGGCCGGGGAGCGGGCAGGGGAGGCAGAGCTGAGCACAGGGGTCCCTCTGTTCCAGAACGACGATGGGGGCCACTGCTGCCTCGTGAACAAGTGGAGCACCTTCCTGAAGGCCCGGCTCGTCTGCTCTGTGCCAGGACCCGATGGGATCGAAACACACTTCGATGAGCTCCGTGAGTGAGCGAGGATGGGGATGGGGGCCTTCTGCACCCCTGTGGACTTTGGGGCACCCTTGATGCCCCGCACCTCTTAGTCTCCCACGAGGAGCTGCTCTCCTTCCTGCCCTGGTGTCTCTTGGTGCAAGGGGGTTCCTGCCCACCTTCCCCATGGTGACACCACCATCTTTCTGTCCCAAGAGGACGTCTTCATCCAGCAGACACAGGACACCAAGAACCCTGTTATCTATGCTGTGTTTTCCGCTTCGGGGTGAGTGCTGACCCTCCTGGCACATGAAGGGTCCCAGCTAGGGGGATGTCCCAGTGATGCCGCGGTGGTGGCAGCGCCAAGCTGGAGGGTGACAGCAGGTCCTTCCTCCCAGGTCAGTCTTCAAGGGCTCTGCCGTGTGTGTCTACTCCATGGCTGACATCCGCATGGTCTTCAACGGGCCGTTTGCCCACAAGGAAGGACCCAACTACCAGTGGATGCCCTACACAGGCAAAATGCCCTACCCCCGGCCAGGCACTGTGAGTACCCCTAGGCACTCATGGGGAGGTGACTCTCAAACCCACACCGGGATACTGGGTCACCAAGTGCTGGTGATGTTTGTGCCACAGTGCCCCGGGGGGACCTTCACCCCATCCATGAAGTCAACCAAGGACTACCCTGATGAAGTGATCAACTTCATGCGCACGCACCCGCTGATGTACCACGCCGTGTACCCCACACACCGGCAGCCGCTGGTGGTGCGCACCAATGTCAACTACCGCTTCACCACCGTGGCCGTCGACCAGGTGGACGCGGCAGACGGGCGCTATGAGGTGCTTTTCCTGGGCACAGGTACCCACGCCGCGCACCGCGGGGAACGCAGCATGCTCCGCCGCGGCCCCGGAGGGCACGGCCACCACCGGGACTGGCCAGAGCACGTTGCCCTCTGCCATGCTGGAGCCGGGTCAGGGGCTTCGACCCCCACCCTGAGATCCCTGCCCTTCCTCAAGGCTCCAGCCTGGTTCTTCCTCTGTCCTGGTGCCCAGTTACCATCCCCAGAGCCAGCAGTCCAGCATGATATCTCCTATCCTAGGGATACCACCATCCAGTCTGGTCCTCCCCTTACCCCAGAGCCCATCCTACGTGCTTCCTCTTGTCCATACTAAGCCGACCATCATCTAGCCTTGTGTCTCCTCTGCTTGACTGCCAATCCTAGAGGCACCAGCATCCAGCCCTGTCCTTCCCCAGCTGCAGTGCCCATACGGGGGACACCATCATCCAGCACAGTGCTTCCCCTGCTCTAAGATGCACCCCAGAGTCCCTGTGACCTATCCTCGTCCTTTCCTGCCCTCTGCCCTGCTGTCTGTCCCCAGCTACCGTCCCCACCTTGCCCTGGATGGTGACAGTCCCTAGCCACAGGCAGTGACCTGAGCTACACACCAGGCACAGCTGCCCACTGCGGCAGGAGAGAGATGGGGATGATCTCGGGGGGATCATTCTTCCCCCCAGCCCCAGCAGGGATGCAGGTGTCCAAGGGTGGCACTGAGCTCCTGGACATCATGGTGTCTTGCAGATAGGGGCACCGTGCAGAAGGTCATCGTGCTCCCTCGGGATGACATGGAGACAGAGGAACTCATGCTGGAGGAAATTGAGGTGTTCAAGGTGAGGGCTGGCCTGTCCTCCACCCTCTGTCAAGTGTCTTTAACCCCTCCAACCAGCCCCTTGGGACATCAGCCAGTCCCTTGGGGCTGCTTACCCCTGCCTGCCCCAGCTGCCTGCAGGAGGTCTGGGGTACTCACTCTGGGGCTGCAACATGGGCCAGGCAGTGCCCCCTCCATCTCCTTCATTTCTGCTCCTATCTAGATGCCAGCACCCATCAAGACAATGACCATCTCCTCCAAGAGGGTGAGTCACTGCATGTGGCAGGGGTCTGGGCAGATCCCATCACAGGTCTGGCTGTAGCATTGCCCAGCGTCACTGCAGCAGCCGGATGGTTCTGGTGTCTCATCAGTCCCAGTACCGGCAGGCTGCAGCTTATTCTGGGGTGTCCTTGTGGGGTGGGGATGAGACAGCGCCTCACCTCTCCTCTCTGTCCCCCAACAGCAACAGCTGTATGTGTCCTCGGCCGTAGGTGTGACTCACCTAGCCCTGCACCGCTGCGACGTGTACGGGGAAGCCTGTGCGGATTGCTGCCTGGCCCGGGACCCCTACTGCGCCTGGGACGGCAGCGCCTGCACCCGGTACTCCGCCTCCTCCAAGAGGTACAGGGGGGCCGGGGAGTGGCAGGAGGGACCCCTGGCCCAGACTCTCCTGCTCACCTCCCACCTCCCCACAGGCGCAGCCGGAGGCAGGATGTGCGGCACGGCAACCCCATCCGCCAGTGCCGAGGCTACAACTCCAATGGTGAGGGAGGGCTGGGGGGCAGCCCACAGCATGGGGGTAGAAGGGTGCATGCTGAAGGCATGGGAAGGACAAGGTGGCAATGGCTGGAGGGGACGTGGGTGGCCTGATGGGAACATCTATCCATGGATGGATGGATGCCCTGGTGGGTTGATGATTGTGAGGGTGGATGTATGGGTAAAGGGAGAAGGAAGGGATGGATGGATGGATGGATGGATGGATGGATGGATGGATGGATACATTGGGGAGGAGGATGAATGTGTGGATGGATGGATACACTTGGGATGGATGGAACATGCATGGATAGGTGGATATTTTGGGGAGAAGAATGAGCAGATTTGAATGGATGGGTGGTTGGATCATGGATGAATGGATAGATGGATAGATGGATGGATGGATTGACAGTTGGATGTACACCCTTGTGGAAGCATGGCTGCACTCAAGGAAGAGCACATTTGCTGAGTGGCTGGGGACCAGACAGACCTGTGGCTGGCAGTGGACAGGAGCTCCTTGTAGAGTCATTGGTCAGGAGGAGGGTGGCAGGGCAGGGGTGCAGAGGCCCGTAACCGGCTGCCCATGGCACACCCCTGCAGCTAACAAGAACACAGTGGAGGCCGTGCAGTACGGGGTGGAGGGCAGCACCGCTTTCCTGGAGTGCCAGCCCCGCTCTCCCCAGGCCAGTGTCAAGTGGCTGCTGCAGAAGGACAACAGCGACCGGCGGAAAGAGGTAGGGCAGGACACGGTGTCGGGGGGTGCCGGGGGGTGCTGGGCTCCATCCGCCTGAGCCGTGCCTCCTGTCCCCCCCCAGCTGCGGGTGGAGGGCCGGGTGCTGCGGACGGAGCAGGGCTTGCTGCTGCGCGCCCTCCAGCTCACCGACAGCGGCCTCTACTCCTGCACCGCCACCGAGAACAACTTCAAGCACACGGTGACCAAGGTGCAGCTCCGCGTGCTCAGCAGCCGCGCCGTCCACGCCGTGCTAGTGCAGGCAGAGACCCCCCCTGGCCTGCCGGGGGCCCCCACTCCCCGCTACCAGGACCTGCTGCAGCTCCTCACCCAGCCCGAAATGGGACTCCTGGACCAGTACTGCCAGGGCTACTGGCGGCACACGGCTGCCAGCCCACCACAGCCACTGGCTGGCCTCAAAGCCAAGGAGCAGCAGGACCAGAAGAAGCCTCGAAACCGCCGGAATCACCAGCCAGAGACCTACGGGCATACATGAAACCATCATCAGGGACTTTGCTAGCACAAGTGGTCTATTTTTCCCCCCTTTTAATATTAAAAATATCTATAAATAAATATATATATATACATCCATGCACACACACACGCAGACACATGCGCTCCCCGCTCTCATGCAAGGTGGTATTTATTTGTAGGTTGTACATAGTCACTGGGGTGATGTGACCCCCCTCTCGGCCCCAAGGAGGAGCAGGGACCCCCGGGTGGCTGCAGCCACCATCACTGGCTTCCTTCCTGCCCCAGGATCCTGGTGTGCGGAGACCATTGGGCACTGTGGCCGCTGTCACCCCGCAGCTGGGGAACCGCCCATGGAGGGCCTGGAGGTGCTGCTGTGGGAGCGGGTGATGCTCTGGGGAAGGAGGGGCAAACCCCATCTGGGGGGTGAGGCGGGGGACAGGGAGCGTTGGACAAGGTCTGCCCCCACAAGCTGGGCACGACCCTTGAAGCTTAGTGCCTCAGTTTCCCTACCTGGTTATTGAGGAGCAAGTGTTTTCCGTGAGGAAGCTACAGCCCACCAGGCAAGCCTAGAAGGGCTCTGTGGGGCAGGGTGTGTGGCCTAGTCCCCGTCCTTGCAGGCTTAGTGCAGGGGGAGACAGGACACTTTAGACAGAACCCAGGAGTCCAGGCCACAGTGGGGGCTCAGGCAGGCTCTTTGTATGGGAAGGGAAGGAGAAGGGGCTGTGCCAGGGTAGGACCTTGAGCAGACATGGGCGCTTTGGCATGTCCCATGGGTGTTTGGGGCACCCACCCATCAGCCTGCCCCTCGGGGCACCCAGGCGGGTGGGAGGGTTGTAAATAGCTGTACATGGGAAGCACAGGGGTGGCCAGGGCTGAGCAAGTGTCCCCCAAATAAACGCTGGCTTTGGGACAGACGTGGGACCTCGTGTGCTCTGTCGGGATGCTGCTGCTGCCCCCATCCTGTTATCCCTTAACGCTGCCCTTGAGCCCTGCCAGGAGGGCAGACCACTGGGCGGGGGTCAGGCAGGAGCGGGGGTAGCACTGGGACTATTGGGAAGCTGGGATCACTGGGTGCTGGGGGGCACTGAGAGGTGGCAGTACTGGGTGGTACTAACTGAGTGTCAGGGGTACGCTGGGCCAGTGCTGGGTGTTACTGAAGACACTGGGGGCACTCACAGTCAGTACTGGGAGCACTAGGGAAGTACTGGAGCACTAGGATTTGGTACTTGGTGGTAGTAGGGGCATGGGACAATGGGACACTCTACAGGGAGCACTGGGAGGAACCAAATGCTATCTAGCACAACATTTTAGCTTGTCAGAATAATGCATTTAACTACATGAGGGTTGTAATTCTCCTG
>JANHGB010038821.1:0-37029 GCA_026283785.1 Coracopsis vasa
AAGAACATCATGCACCCTGTGTAATGGTTACATGACTTGTGAGGTGCTTAAAGACTTTACCTTTAGGTATCTAAAACCAGCTCTGTTCTTTAATAGTGCAAGTTAAAGAGTTTTCCTCCATTGCTCAAATCAGGAGATGCTTGAGGAAAGCCATTTAAAAAGTAACTAAACAGAGAAGGTTTCTAGCTTAAATCATTGGTTTGATTACCCATAACTTTTTTTGCTTTCCAGCTTTTGATTTCATTGAGTTTTCTTGTCATTGCAGTTATTGCACAGCTGAGACAAAAACTTGAAAAGCTGCAGAGCAGCAAACTTCCAGAAAGTTTTAGGGTTCCATATGATCCTGGGCTAAGAGCAGGAGCATTAGTGGTAAGTATATGCTGAGTTTCTGCAAACCCATTTAAAAAACCCCAATGTCCTATTTGCAAGAATGTGTCATTTGTTAAAAATTTTTGCAAATATGTCTAAAGGTCTAATATCATTGTGAATACAGTAACAGTTGAGGGACTCAGCAGGTTTTTGTTCCCAAAGCTATTAGCGTTTTTCTAAATGTAATGGCATGCTACCATGCACTAAAAAAATGCAGGAACCCATAAAATCCTAATCATTAAATGGCAATTATGATTTTTCCATTAGTCCAGGATTTAAGTAGGTAACTGACTTTTTTTTTTTTCTTGCATTAAATGCCTGTATAAAACTGTTTTATCTGAGTTCAGGGGCCTTCGGATATTTAGTTTTTATTCTTCCACTTACTTTCTCTGTGTTATTCTTATTCTGATTCAGATCTGTTATTTGGGTTTAGGTCCAGACCTTCATCTTGCAAACAAAAATGTCTTCTTTAGCTATTTCTGATTTTTTTGAATTGCTTTTGTTGCTTTTATTGGAATACATTAAGATTTTGGTAGAAATATATTAAGAAACATTTGGGTTTTTTTGTGTTGCTGCCTCAGGTATTGTGGTGAGATTTCAATGGTTAATACTGACTCAGAGTTAAAAACAAGATGAATAAATCAGTATATGTGTAGTGAAAGGGAATTGGCTCATGCATCTAGTGTACAGGTTTGGGTGAAGAGGCACAGTGAAGATCCTTGGATTCACTTGTGGAACAAGAAGCCTACAAGAAAAGAATCCCTTGATTTTTCTCTTAACTAATCGCAAACCATCCAGGAATTGCCAAATAGTCAGGTACTCATTTGGGTAACTAATATTAGTTGTCTAGGTCTGGCCATGTTTCAGTTAAATAAGCCTGTGCCTTGACAGATAGGCTACAGGCTTGTCTGTCTCCAAGCTGAGAGTTAAACGCCTCCCAGTTGGGCATGACTGAAGTACTGTCAGTCAATTCAAACATTGTTTACTCGGAAATACTGAATTTGTGGCTTCTTAAATATTATTTTCTTGATTGTATTTCTTTTTAGTGTTTTGTGTACAAAAATCACCAACTGCTTGACAAAAAGTGGATTTCAAAATAGAATAAAAGATATTTCTGGACTTTCTAGTTCTCCTTCACTTAGGGAGTATTCAGCCTTCCCAGGACATTTCTAGATGAAGGAAGCAATAGGTTTACAAGGGAAGGTAGCTATGTCCATAAATAGATAGGTTAGGGCCTTCTCCTCTCCCTTCAGTGATTGAACAAAAATATTTGACATAAACTGTATTGGTAAGCTTTCATTTCATCTTCATTCTAGTAAGTGCTACTTGTTTGTAATCTTCAAACCCTAAAATTTGACTAGTCTAAACCAAATATTGGAAGCAAAATCAGTGTTTCTAATAAATTCAAAGATTTAACATCTTCTTCCCTTTTTAAAGGTAAGGATGGCAAAACCTGTTTTGTTTTAAGCTACAACTCAATCTGCAAAACACGAACATTCCAAAATACTCTTCTCTGATGTCATCAATTCATTTTGAGAGCTGATGTCAGCTCTCAAACACTAATGTGCACTTGCTTTTATTATTTTAGATGGCTTTATTGTACATGGTAACGTTCAACAATGAACCAGGAATTCCAGAATAGAAAGTATTATATACTGCAGTTGTATTAGGCATAATTATCTGAGAAAACATTTGAGATACTGCAATTTCAGTAGTTTCAGTGCTGAATTTCTCAAGATTAAAAATGTAATAAAGCAGGGAATTTATTTTCTTATTTTGTGAATGATTATGTTAAATGAGCTTCACAAATGCCATTTTCCCCATGAATTTGAGTGATTTACTAAGGGAGTTGAATCAGGCAATCTGGAATAACTAATGTTGCTGGGAGTTACAAGAGTGGATGATGTGGTAAATTGCATTAGACAATGATCATGTTCCAGTTTTGCAAAGCCTCTGTCAGAGCGCCATTGTGAGAGTCCATATTTGCCAGTTTTGTCAGAATCTCTTACTCCTGGTTTCAAATTTGGGGGATGGAGGGTGAAGGGGGTGTTTTCTATTTGTTTCTGGGTTTTTCATCTGTCTGCAGCAGGTTTACAGCTAAATCCAGTTCTGAGAGTCAAGGTATACTTTCTCCTTTCTTATGGACAGTATTAAAATCTCTGCAGATTCGGTGAGGCTTTATGTGGCAATTGAGTACTATTCCTTACATGTGCTTTCAGCGTGTTTCTTGTGGTATAACTGACTGGAAGTTCGTAAAACACTCTATAGCAGGTGTGTAAAAAAGTTAGTTGTGTTGATGTTACAGTACAATGGCTAACAAGCAATGAATCTCTCTTTCACAGATAGAAAAATGTAAAGTAATGGCATCTAAGAAGAAGCCCCTCTGGCTTGAATTTAAATGTGCAGATCCAACAGCTTTATCAAATGAAACCATAGGCATAATCTTTAAACATGGAGATGACCTCCGTCAGGATATGCTGATTTTACAGGTATGGTAGCTAAATGTATAAAATTAATAACATGAACATTTTAAAATACTTTAAAATTGGTTTACTTTTCAGCAGTGTGTATGCCTTACTTTTACTGTCCATATGAAATACAAGGTTGTCTTTTGTTTTTTAAACTGTATGGCAGGGGTGATGTCAAAACTGGGCCTGCTTTCTTGTTCTACAGTTTTTTATGTTAACTGTGCTGTGGGTTAACCCCAGAATGGGGAAAGAGGAAAGGAAGAGTAAAAGCAAGAAAATTTGTGGGTTGAGATAAAAATTGTTTAATAAGCAAAGGAGAAGTGGAAGAAGGTAGAAAGAAAAGAAAACAGATGATGCAAAGACAGTCACCCATGGGTAGACCAATACCCAGACAGTTCCTGTTCAAAAGAAGGATAACCTCCCTAAATCCCCTTCCTCTCTGTGTTATTGCTGAGCGTGACATTATTCAGTATGGAATATTTCTTTGGTTAGTTCAGGTCATCTGCCTGGTTGTGCCCTTCCCCCCCCCCAAACTCCTGTGCACCCCCAGTTTCTTCACAATGGGACAGAGTGAAGAACAGAGGCAGCCTTGGCATGCTGCAAATGCTGTTCAGCAATAGCTTGAACACCACTGTGTTACCAGCATTGCTTTGGTCACCAATGTAAATCACAGCACCATATGAGCTGCTCTGCAGGAAATTAACTTCTTCCTAGCTAGACCCAGTACATGCTGTTATCCTGTTTTCTCCTGCCATATGCCATACATACTTCACATTTAGGTGTTTTAGAGAAGGAGTCTTAGTGCAAGACGACCAATTTTTCTGTTGAATCATATTTATAATTTATTTATGCAATGCGTGAAGTTCCAAATGAAAAAGAAATCAGCAGGTAGCATTGCTCTAGTCATATTTCAGTGATTGTTCTGACAAACTGGTTTGTTATCACTTTTGGGGATATCTATGGGAAAAGTATGTACTTGCTAAGGTGTTCAATCTCAGCTCATGTAGAAATCATGCAATTTATTTATTAATACTTTATAAAACAGTAGAGATTGCCTGGGCACAGGACAGATAATGAAATATAAACCCTAGTTCTGTAACTGATAATCTTGAATGGCTGCACACTTTTTGTATTTATCTCTTTACCTGTAAAACAGAGAAGTAAGTTTAAACCCATCTCAGCAGTCTGGGTAGTGTTATTTGTGTGAGTAACAAGTCATGTCCAAATAATTTCACATAATTTGGCATATATTTTTGTTTTTACTAGATTCTTAGAATTATGGAATCCATTTGGGAAGCAGAATCCTTGGACCTCTGTTTGTTACCGTATGGCTGTATTTCTACAGGGAACAAAATAGGTATGTGATCACTCTTATTGTGACTGGAAATTCAAAATATCATGGTTACAGAAGTTGCGCATGGGAGAACTATTCTAGTATGTGCTCTGGTCCTGAGATACACAGCAGTTTAATGCACTTTCTGTGAGGCATCATCAGTTGTGTCTTAACCATGGTTTCTGCCCTTCTGATCGGTATTCTTCAACTGCTGCACTAGCTTAACTGACTCTGATTCTTGTGCAAGTTGAACTGTTTGGGTCCTGCTGCAAGCTTCTCTTTAATAACAATATTTGCTATAAAAAACCAGCAAAAGTGAGTGACTTACTCAAGATGTTTGATAAGAATAAAATAGAGAAAAGAGTTAAAACAGCAAAACCTTTATGTTCATTCCCTGACCTAAAGCTTCATACCCTATACAACATAGAAGCAACGGCGTTACTCAACAGGATGCTCAGAAAATATTTCTCAGTGGGCATTAGTTCCTGCAGCACAGATGAACTATTTTCCAGAATTCCAGTTGCTTACAAAGGTTCTGGAGAACCACACACCAGTGTGATGGTGTGTAGATGGACTGGGTTGTATGGCAAGTTTTTGACAGTGGGGGGGCTGCAAGGGTGGCTTCTGTGAGAAGCTGCTAGAAGCTTCCTCCATGTCTCATAAAGCCAATGCCAGATGGCCCCAAGACAGACCCGCCACTGGCCAAGGCCGAGCCCATCAGTGACAGTGGTAGCGCCTTTGGTATAATGTATTTAAGAAGGGGAGAAAGTTACTGCACAGGAGCAATTGCAGCCATACAGAGGAGTGGGAATACGAGTGAGCAGCAAGTTGTTTTCCACAGACAGCAAGGTCAGTGAAGAAGGAGGGAGAGGAGGTGCTCCAAGTGCTGTGGAAGGGACCCACACTGGAGCAGTTCATGAAGAAGTGCAGCCCGTGGGAAAGCCCCATGTTGGAGAAATCCATGGAGGCCTGAATCCTGTGGAAGGGACCCCATGGTAGAGCAGGGGGGAGAGTGTGAGGAGTCTTTCCCCTAAAGAGGAATGAGTGCCAGAGACAATATGTGATGAACCCCCCTTCCCTGTCCCCCTGCACTGCTAGGGGGCCAGAAGTTAGAGAATTCAGGAGCAAAGCAGAGAAGAAGTGAAGGGGAAGGGGAAGGTGGTTTTTAAGATTGATTTTATTTTTCATTATCCTACTCTGATTTGATTGGTAATAAATGAAAGTGATTACCTCAAGTCAAGTCTGTTTTGCCCACGACAGTAACTGATGAGTGATCTCTCCCTGCCCTTATCTCAACCCACAAGCCTTTTGTTATATTTCCTCTCCCTCTGTCCAGCTGAGGAGAGCAGTGATAGAGCAGCTTTGGTGGGCACCAGCCAGGGTCAGCCTACCACCGTAGAGCACCTGATCAGCTCCAGAAGAGTCCGTTTCCATCCAGAAATGCCAAACTGATAGATCCTCATGGCTCCAAACTGACTCTTTATGGGTGGATTTGTGTATGTTATGTATCTGAGCACATCCACACTGCAGTTTCCTAGTATCCAGATAATACAGAATTGACTATAGAGTCAGTTTTGCTGAGCAGTTCTCAAATGATTAGCTGGAGGAAAGCCTCCTCTGTGTAGAAAAATTGGCCATGACCAAATGAAGATATTGTGCTGGAAAAAAAATGCTTTGGCTGGTGTAAATAGTGCGTCAGTGAGACGGATTAGCAAGTACAGCTCTGCCATTTACTTAAAGCTTGAACATGTGTAAAAATTAGCAAGTTTGTTAATTACTGTCATCGGTGTAGCTGGCAGTATGGCAGTAACTGCATGGATTGGTAAAATAATGATAATATCAATATTGCAGTGTGTCTCCCATGATCTCCAGCTTTCTAGCTCTTTTCTTTTCCAGAAATACATTTTGCTTTATGGATCAAACAAGAATGAACTGAGTGCTGGCAGAATTAAGAACTCTTTTTAGTCTGTCTGTAATGCACTTCCTCTCTAAAATCCATTGCCATATAAAATTTTTGTTATCCTTTCATTTGACTTCAAGATATCTCAGCACTGAAGAAAACACGAACTCACTGATAAAACACTTGGCAGTGTGACACAAAAGAGTTTCTCCTAATATAAGTCTTCTAAAATTAAATAACTTACAATGATAATATTCTAACAATAAAGGAAATTGAACAGTACATATCAAAATACCAACTGTAAATATACAGAGGGTTGGGTTTCTTCGTCTCCTTTAAGTATGTTATAACAAACCTAATTTTTTAGAGAGACTTTTCAGATTGAATTCAGTTTCGTTTAAAAACGTCTAAGGACAATGTAATGTATTGAAGAAATGGGGGAAGGTGGAGGAATTCAGCCAGTGATCCTAGCATCTTTATATTCAGTTTACTGACTTCATTATTCTTTCATGAATTTGTGATTGACTCCCCATTCTTTTATCTCAAGGAAATAATTGTTTATTTCTCTGTATGCATGGGGGAGGTGTTAGACTTCAGCATCCTTTCAGCACCACAGTAGGGGCATGGTTAATCACATAAAGACTCTTGTTGGGTTTGCTGAGAGTATCTGCAGCCTAAATTAGAAATACCCATTATGAAACACTGAAGTAGAGCTTATGCTTGTTTGGAAGCAAACCAAAGAGTAGTGGCTTGAAAATGTTCTTTCACAGTATTCATATGCGGTTTTCTTCCAAGCTTCTTCTTCCCTCCCTCTTAAGTATAACCATGGAACCTGGGACAGTTTCCGTGTATTGGCACAAGGGCAGCCGCCCATTCTGTAGTGAGCACAGGGAACCAGCCACGTGTCTCCCACCTGGGGCTGGCATCCCCTCCTCTATAGGGCTTCCTCAGCCTGTTGAAGGCATCTGTATTCAGTGCAGTTTGCAGTTTTGGAAACATCCGTCCTCTCCACTGCTGCTGCCAAACAGACCTCTGCAGGAGGAGCTTTTTCTTCTATGTATCACTGGGAAAAGGCCATACCCTATTCTCTCTCCCTTTGACATCGCCATATGTTCCTGGCTCTGTGAGGCAATTATCACTACTTACTATGCTGCATTGCTGCCAAATGTAAGAAGTTCAAGCTGGCACTTAATATAAGAGTCACCTGCTTTAGTACCACAGATTCCCAGAAACACATAGCACAGTGCGTTTACTGCTGCACTTCCTCCCAGCTGAATACAACCCAGCTGAGATCCCAGTTAATGAAACCTAGGACTAGCCATACCTACTGGGAGGCATGTCTGTAGTTAGAAGGATTTGCCAGTAGATCTATAGTATTCCAGCAGCTAACTCTTTTTTTACCATGACACCTTTAACATACTTACTTGGTCAGAATAAGCTGCACAACATTCTGTGTAGGTTTTATACCACTCTTATGGCAGTGCAGCAGAGAATGATCAGTAAAGGGTTTTCATTAGCAGCTGCTTTAAAATCTGGGGACTTTTCACACCGCTAATCAACATAGCGATGCTGGGAGAAGTTCTAAATGCAAGAGGAAGCAGAAGATGGCTCCTACAACAGCTCCACTCCCTTGGAATCAAAGAGCTGTTGGCCGGTAGAGGGAGATTTGAGCACAGGCAGGAGAAGCCTTTTGAACAGCTGGAATGGGATCTGGAGCCCGCTCCCAGGAGGAAAACAGCAGCTTAACAAGCACAGATCAAAACGCAGAGCTTTTAAATTTGTTGATGTTGGCACTGGGTTTTGGAGGTCCTACTTCCACGATAGTTTTATTACAAACAAATCAGGGCCACTGTCAAGGTGGAAGAAATACCTCCAGAGGGTATTCAGCCATGACTCAAGCCATGCATGGAAGGCAGAGGCAGGAAGAAACTACTGTGTTGTTACTCTGCTCCTGAAAACTTTGCACATAATTCAGTAATTGCAAAAGGGTAGGACTGTGACTAGATAGAAATTAATCCATTTCAGAGAGAGTCAGACTGAAACTGAATCAGAAACTGCTTTGAATAACTTTGGGAAGAAAGGAATGGTTTTGTTTGCTTGCTTATCTTTGAGCTGGAGCTGAAGCTAGGCTCTTACCTAGAGGACACTACTGAACCTGAACCAGAGGAAGAAAATATAGTATTTCCAGTTACCAATTAAGTTAAACTAAAATATGATCTTCCTCCCTACAGGCATGCCCCATACGAGGGCAGACTGCGTTTGCTGTTCTTGCCTACATGCAGGGTTGTTTTGTAGCCTGTTTCTGCTTTTCTCTCTAGCTCCCCCTCCATTGCATGCCACATTAGTATGAAGAATACAAGTCCTTGTTTCTGCGCCATATTGCTGTAATGTACTGATTTGCTTTTGTGAGGATCTGTGCAGTTTAGGGACCAACCCCTGGGGCCCAACAGCCAGAGCTTTCCACCAGCAATGCCACTACTGTACCTCAGTGTGTACTGGTATTTCTGAACCTTTCTGTGCATATGCACACTTTAAATTTAAGTTTAAATTGGATTTACTGCAGGAAGGTTGGCTTTGTTCCTCTGCCACAGCTCTGGCAACATTTGCATCCCTTGGCTGCTGCAGCGCTGCAGCTTCTCTCCAGCTCCTCAAACTTGTGAAGTTGGAGAGAAGCAGATGGGAATGTGAATGGTACCTGGGCTTCTGCAGGGGATGAGGAGAGGAGATAGTTCCTCTCCTGGGGAAAAGCCTTGTGCAGAGCGTCCCTACTCATCGTGTGATTCTTTCCATTATCAAAGGTTTTGTATTGTCATGAAGGAGAAAATTTAATTTAATACACATTAGGATAGATTTAATCCTTGTTTTCTCTAGGAATGATTGAAATTGTGAAAGATGCTACAACAATTGCCAAAATCCAACAGAGTACAGTTGGCAACACTGGTGCATTTAAGGATGAAATACTAAACCAGTGGCTCAAGGAAAGATGCATGATCGAAGAGAAGGTGAGTTCTCTGAATTTTTAAGTAGGATTCTCAAATGCACCATACTAATTTGGGAGCACAGAGCCCATACAGTTGTGTCTGTGTTACATGAGTTTGAAAAATCCATTCATTTTCCCTGTACCGAGCCACGGGTGTCTGTGAAAGAGCCTTTAGGTTCCAGCTGGCAGCTGAGCTCCTGCGAAACAAGATGCTTTAGAAATGACTTCTCTGTCAGTGATATTTAGAAGTGATACATGAGGTGCAGATTGAAAGGACATCCAAGAGCACTGGAAGGCAGTGTAGATTTAGAGAATTAAAAAGACAGGTTTGGGTACTCACAACTCCTTTGCTCTGGTAGGTCCACTGACCTACAAGAGAGCTTTCTGCCAGCTTCTTTTCTCAGAAAGCATGGACAGCTTATGGGTATGCTTATTTTATTTGTGCTAAGGGATAGAGCCTGCTCACACAGTACGGCGAGTGCCATGCAGGGCTGTGATCTTAATCTTTGCTGTGCAGCAGTGTATTTTTAAGACAGTTGATAGATACATGTTTAAAGAAAGGCGTATGGCTTTGAGAATGACTGAATTTGGTTTCTAGCATTGAAGCATTTAACATCTTTAAGATTTATGTTTAGTTTCAGGCAGCTGTGGAAAGATTTGTTTATTCTTGTGCTGGATACTGTGTGGCAACCTTTGTACTTGGAATAGGAGACAGGCACAATGACAACATTATGATTACAGAAACAGGTGAGTTTTTATTTGAGACTGTCATAGAAGAAGAGGGGACTGTCTATACTTAACTAGATTTGTCTGTAATTTTAATAAATAATGCATTAAACAATGATTGAAGAGATACAATCCGGTTCTGTCAGCATTGCTTACATGTTCAGGTCCTCCTGTGACATTGAAATTTATCGTCACCCCTCTTGCCCTTCAAGTAGGCTCTAGGTATTTATCATTAATAATACCATTCTTTTCCAAGGATGAGTTTGTTACAAACTATGTCCCAAGGAATGTAAAAGTAATTTTGTTTAGCATCTAAGATCTAAAATCAAAAAAAATCTATAAAGTTGGGAGCTATTCACCTGCCTGAAGTGTTGATGTGGGTCTGGTAGTGTTCAGTGGAACTGTATCTGTGTCAGAATTCAGATGTTACTGGACTATTTTCACTTTGAGGAACATAATTGCTTTATGTGCCCTTGTTAAAAACCCTAGAAAATGGGTGTATGTGGACTGTATTGGTTTTGCTGCTGAAGCCTGTGGGATTGTTGCAATCCTCCTGAAAGAACCACAACTTTTTCATATTACAAACTTCGAGAATTCTTTCGGTAGCTACACATTGGTTCATCCTTATTTTTACAGAAGGGACCCCTGAACAAGTCAATACATATGGAGGAGTTTTATTTGGTCTCAGAAATTAACTTCCAGTTTCATGAACCACTTGCTTCATAATTAGTCTTTACATAATGCCAAGAGACAGAGAACACTTTCGGGCTTAGTTAGAGGCTGTATATTTAATATTAAACATTATAGTTAAAGTTTTACGAGTTGAAGGTTAGAGAGAAGTACTACCCTGAAGGCAGGAATGAGCTGACTGGAGACCACAGTAAAAAAGTTCATCCATAAGTCCATGAGGAAAAGAAGACAAAGAAATGCTTCCATATAGACATTATATATAATATAATAAATATAACATATTATGATGTTATATGACATAACACGACATGACATAACATCATAACATAACAATGTTAGAGCCTACTGGCAGAAAATAAGGGACAGGTCAGTAGATATGGAGACAGAGAAAGAAAGGTTATTCTGTTGTGGTCAGGATCAGGTTTGCCTTAGTCTTTAACAGCAGCTGTCTTGAATGACAGAAGCCATAAGGATGTCAGTCTGAGAGGCCTGCAGAGAGTAGATCTGGTAGGTTGGGAGGACTCTGAAAGTGGCTGAAGTGTTCTTGGCAGTTTATTGCATTTGAGCCTAACTGTGACTTCTTCTCTTTACGAAGGTAACCTTTTCCATATTGATTTTGGCCATATTCTTGGGAATTATAAAAGCTTCCTTGGAATTAATAAGGAAAGAGTTCCTTTTGTGCTGACTCCAGATTTTCTGTTTGTCATGGGGACTTCTGGAAAGAAGACAAGTCTCCATTTCCATAAATTTCAGGTAAATAGTGCATATCTAGCTGCAAATCATTTATGCAATATTTTTTACTCTCTGAAATGAATATTAGTGTCTTAGTTTTCAAAGGTATTTGCTGGATATTATGTTAATAAAATTTACCAAATCATAATAATATTCTGAGATATTTTAGGCCCTAACAAGAGCACAAATTATCTGTAGCATTATGGGTACTAGAAATCAACAATCCACAAAGCCACGCTGGAAAGCTTCAGTTAGCAGTAGACCAGATAGGCGATCCTTTGTTTGTTTCTTGTCTTCGTTGTCTTTGTAGAGGACTTCAGTATTTGTGCAGTTGTAGACTCAGCACTGAGCAGAGGCTGCCATGCAGTACGAGAGGTGTTCCTCAGCTGGCTTTGCTGGTGTTATTCCCTCCTGGTTCTGCCCTTGTGCTCTGGAGCAAAACACTATTGCATCTGAATAGAAATCTGCAGTGACCTTAAGCTATGCCAAATTCTGGTTTTGTGAAGTGAATGGACTTAACACTCAGAAAGAAAAGAATGTTGTCAATAATCTATTCTGCTGCAGCTTCTATATGCAGTTAAGCCCCTCAAAAAAAGTTGTGATTTTTCAAGCTTGTGTAGGACCTGAGGAAAGCAAAATGTTGTTTAGTGTGTTTAATGAAATGGCTGAGAGTGTGGCTGAGCAGAAGAAAATGGATGTCTGTGGTATTAATCCTGTGCTCATCTTTAAGCACTTTAAGTAAGTGCCTGATTTAAAAAGCAGGTTCCCTATAATATCAAGTTGAAAAGTCTCCTCCAGAGTGTGAGTCAAAGCAAAAGCCAGGCTTAGGCATTCTGGATTCCGTGTTGATAAACCAGTCTCTCTCTCCCATGAGGAGTCTGGGTTTCTAACCTGACTACCTAATAAAGATTCTTACTGCTGGATAGCGAATATGCCCCTTTGAACCTATACACGACTGTACAGCAAATAACGAGGCAATCGCCATCCTTGAGCCCAGACTTCTGAAAACAGCTAAACATCAAGATGCGACTTTTGAGTCTTTGTTTTGCACAAGGACTGGCTGTATCACAGTGCAGGGGTTTTGAAGGGGCTTGTAGCTCAAAAAGATTTAAGAGCAGGGTGCATTTTGCTGTGGAAATGCTGAGCCCAGGCTCTTAGAGAAGCCTGTGAGCTGTGCTGTAAGCAGAGAAGACGCTGTTGCTGCAGCTGTAAGCCATGTGCAAGTGTGGGGCTGAAACACCACGCTGGGGTGTGTCATTTCATAGAGGACCTCTGTTCTGGAAGCAGGAAATAGTTTAAAATGTGAAGTGTGTTAATGGAGAATTGGAAGACTATCAACCTGTTAGTGTTTGCACTGAGGTAATGCTGTGTTCATATATATGGACCTTCCAGCTTTTTAGGGAACATCTGACCTTTACTTCAGCAGCCCAAATACCAAAAGCAAAAGGAGGGGATTTTGGTCTTAATCGCTTTTCAGTAAGCCATGCCTTCACCATACAGTCCTGGGCTTGACCAAATACATACTTTGTTATTCTGGTACATATTTCTAAATACTGCTACCATCCCACTAGTGCAGATGGTCTAGGAATGCTGTGATAGTGCCAATGTCATTTCTGCTGCTGCCATTAACCAGATGAAAGGTAACTAAAATAGTAATAAAGAGCAAGATCTGCATCACGTATTTTGCTGTAAAAAAATACGTGCTTTAATTATATGGGCAGAGTACAAAAGTAAACAAAATTATAGCTTCACTTTTCAACTGGCTGATTTCATCTTGTTTCCTAATACTGAGGGATTCATTCAGTGTGTCTGCTGGTTCTTTCATGTAGTAATGGGAAAGTCTCGTTATTTATCCTTCATTAATTTTTAAGAGCATTTCTCATTGATTTGTACTTCAACTACACTAAAATAGGCTGTACTTTAGAGGAATGTTTTGGTTTTTTGCAGGCTTTGGTGGTTTTAATATTTTAAAATATCTACTCTTAAAAATCTTATTTCTCTGTCACCTATTGGTTACAGTCCATACAGATGTGTGAGCCATAGCTCATACTGCAGGTGTCAGAGCAAGTTGATTAAACAAATATACTTCACCAGAGTATAGTTTGTTATTAGTGGACTTCTAAAGTGTCAGTGGCTTGGCAACTTTTCTGGAACTAGCAATAAAGCTCATTCCCATTAGCTCTTAATCCAAATGTTCTTTCCCTTTTTGTTTGTGTTCGTTGTGATGGTTTAATGAAAACTGGAGGCCCAGGGTTATTAATGACATTGCAGAAATGCTTAGTAGAAAGCAGTATTTGATGGTCTTTCATCCTAATTGCAAAATGTATTTAAGCATGACTTCATCTGAGAAGACAAGTATTTTTCTGTTCCATCTATGAGTTTTCCAGCTGCCTTAGTACTGTCCAGATTTCTCTTGCTATAAGTGTCATACGTGGTGGTATTTCCTTTCCAGACTTTGGTTGAAACCAATGCAGCACTCTTAAATCCTATGCACATGCAGCTCTTCACTTCTTACTGTAGAAAGATCTTCATAGTCTTTTGAGCTTTGTCCACTTAATTATTATTAGTTTGCCTAAAATTGTCTTTGATAGTTTTTGCATTAAATTTTGAATGCATTTTTTATTTATTATATTTAATTTATTTGATTCATTATTTTTTCATTAGTCCACTGACTTGATACAGAGCTGTATTTTCAGTACTTATAAAATTCCTCTATACCTTTTGTTTACAAAATCTGATGTATTTGACTGTCAAATAAAGGTGACAGAAAGCAAAAGGGTGTCCAGTTCATCACTGAAAAATACTTATTTGTAGTATGCTGTACAGGGAAGGGATGGCCTGTGTAACAGAGCTTGAACACTTTGTATTATAAAAATGCCTGACCTTTAGGATACCAATACTTGGGACAGTTTCAGGGTCTCAAAATAATTATTTTGTGTTGTCTGTTGGACAACAGGATTTTGGTTTATCCTCAGTTCCTATCATTTTGCCTATGGCTTTAGATTAGTTAGCAGCTTCCTTCTTAATCCCACGGTAAACATCTTGACACATACGTATGTGTTATTTTTGGTTCTCTTTGCCTCTCTTGGAAGTGTAAAAATCAGTTTCCTTGGAAGATGTTATTTCAAAACTCCATTCAGCTCCTGTCTGAATAAATAACTGTAACAGGCAGATACATGATTTTTTAATCCTTTGAATTCCTGGAAGGAACTGCCTTTGAGATGCAGTGATGCCAGGTTCTTGACTGCATAATTGTTTTCTGTCTCAGACACCTGCAGTAGTGAGATGCATCATCCATACCAAAATGTAAAACCTTCTTTGATATAACTATAAAGAGCTTTCATCCCTTTCAAGGGAACAAAACACACACTAACTCTTGTGACAAGATTTCCCTGTTTGAAGTTGATAATACATAAGCAGAATTTATTTTTTCTTTTTTGTTTTTTCCTCTGGTGTCATGGAGAGAAGCTAATCCCTGTGATAAGGTAATGGTGCTTTCTGTTATGAATTATGCGTTGTCCATTGCAGTTTATCTTCTGCTTTGCTAGAGCTAAACTAACATTAAAGTTCTTAAGTATGATCTTATTTCAGGACAGAATTTATTCAGAAACAGTGAAAGGTTTAACAGGAAAAAAGAAACCCTATAGACAGATCTTTGACATAACACCTTCCTTCCTTACTATCTTCCTAAGCTGTCTGGTTGGTTGTCCTGAGCAGTGATGGATGTTAAGGTTATTTATGCACTTCTTACTGTTTGTAGAATCATAGAATTATAGAATAATTAGGGTTGGAAGGGACCTTAAGATCATCCAACTCCAACCCCCCTGCCATGGGCAGGGACACCTCGCACTAAACCATGTCACCCAAGGCTCTGTCCAACCTGGCCTTGAACCTGTCCAACCTGGCCAGGGATGGAGCATCCACAACTTCCCTGGGCAACCCATTCCAGTGCCTCATCACCCTAACAGTAAAGAATTTCTTCCTTATATCCAATCTAAAATGAGATGGCCTATTTGCAAGGCATATGTCCAGTCCTGTGAATCAAGGACAGCTGGTCATCACAGAGCTACCTACCTTCTCTGAAAATTTTTGGAGGAAGTAAGAAAGATGTATATCCAGAACACACTGACAATAAGGTAAGCGGGCGTATAATGGCAAAAGAGGAATATAATGGTAAAATCTTCAAGGCTGGCAAATTGCATTAGAATTTTCCTAGATGTTTTTATGTTCTGATTGACTCTTCATTCTGGAATAGATTTGATCCTTAAGCATCCCTGCCTTTGTATGTATTTTGATAGCTACTTTGAATGACTCATGAGTTTTTTGTTGTTTTGGGTTTTTTTTTAACAGTTCATAGTAACAAACCTTATATTGCTCAGGATAGACTCAGAAACCTTTCTTAGGAGAATCAGTTTAAATGGGAATAACCAGTGTTTTAAGAACATGTACATCCTTGACCACAGTGAAAGCATCATTTCAGGATTTTGGAAAATTCACTAGTGAAGCACTGTAAGAGTACACTATTTCAGAAAACACTGTATAATTTCCGTGAGATATCTGCTTGACATAGAATACTGCAATACAGTCATGTGCAGTTTTCTTTAAATCTTAGTAAGAAAAAAAATTCAGCTTCATAGGAAAGTCAGAAAAACCATGGGCCTATATTACAAAATAGCACAGAGCACACTATTAAGAAATCTATGTATACACAAGTTGAAAATATTTAAAAATAATTGAAAAGAATTCTTGCTCTCCAAAAGATTCTATGTACCTAATTAAAAATTAATGGAAATGATACTTCAAGTTCTGAATCTATTTACTGACTATTTATTTAATCATCAGTTTCATAGAAACAAAATGAAAAAGTAGAAAAACACGTAACAGAGAGCAAATCTGACCCAAATGGCATCTTATAAGAAAAGCATACAGAGTTTGCAGGACAAAAAGAATTTACTAGATAACATCTGGTGCCAGTTATGGACTGCCATCCAAGGAATTCTGATGTAGAGAAGTGAGAATTACTGGAAGCCAATAACATCACAGAACACCATCTCACTTAAGGCTGATAGATAGTCAGGACTTAATTTGCAATTCAATCTGAACAAGACTAGTTTCAACTTACACTTTTATAGTTTTTCTCTTTGTCGCTTCTCTTATGTCTACAGAAAAGCGATTTATCTAATAGAGAAGGAGGAACATTCACTGGCTTGAAGTCTGCTGGTCAAAAGAGAGACTTTAAAAGTATGTAGCAAATGCATACTGTATTCCAGTGTTGCTAAAGGCCATGCAAACCCGTATCAAGTATTTTGATTCCTAAAGCATGTGTACCACACGTGCTTCCCCCATGATCACAGCTACCTGCCAATTCTTCCCACTTTCCTTACCAGTGCCTCTCTATTCAACCTCTAGCTGTTGTGGACTTTCATCCCTCATTCCTGTGAAACTACAGCTCATCTTCACCTCCTCTTGGAGTCTTCATTCAGAAAAAGCAGAAATGCTGGGCTTACCCCATTCTTTACAGCTGCAAAATCACAGTAGTTCATTTTCAGAGATTAACAGACATTAAAAGAGATGGAGACTGTAAGACTCCTTTTTCTTCGGCACATGTTGTGAATTTTGTTGAAGTCAAGGCATTTCACAATGAGTTGAGCTGCAGCTGCGATGTGTCAACAAAATCTGTCTATTCATACATTGCACAGCCAAACAGCAGGGGTATGACAAACTTTTTGATTCAAAAACATGCATGCCACATGCCACAAATTAGCTTAGCCATCTCTGACAGTTTGCATAAACATTTTGTATCTTTTCAAGCAATGTCACATGTGACATTCATAATCTGTTACAAGACAAACTATGCCCATTTTTGTCACCCTCTGAATCTACAAACCTTCAAGGAGAAACAAATGCAAGGTTGGTTTGTTTGTTTGTTGCGGACAAAGATTGTTACAAATTTTCCTGGTTTGATAATTTTGCATAGAACTATTTAGCTTTGGTAACATTATCCAAGGCTTAGTCTGAGCTCAGCATGACAGGAGTAGAAGAAATGGCCAGATTCTGTATGGGTGACTCAAAGATATAACATGTGCTGATTGCTTTCTTTGTTGCTGTGTGTGTGGTGGGGATGGAAGGGAAAAGGGAGAAGGAAATAAATTGTGGCAGTCCTTGAAAAGTCTGTTGTGGTCAGAGAATAAAGATAGGACTGGTATAAAAGTTCTGCTAACTCCCCTTTTGTATTTGCCTTTTCTCTGTCCAGTTATCAGAGAGGCTACTCATTCAGACAGCAGTAGCTCTGCTCTACAACATACCTGATATAAGTCCAAGATGTATCTTCCTGCATCAGTTAGATGGAAAGGGTACAATGGAAGGACTTTGGTTATACTACAAGACCACTGTTAACACAACAGCAAGGTAGGGAAAGGTGCCCTTTGCAGAGCAAAATGCAATGTATAATATTCCTGAAAAGCAAGACATCAAAAGGTGTAAAATATCAGAAGTTATCACTTGAAGCATCTTTTATAGCAGGAGTTCAAATTTATCTTAATATAAAAAAATAAAAAAAAAAAGAGGGCTAAGATTTAAATACGTGAAAAGGATTTTTTTCTTATGTTAAACTTTATAAATGCTCCTATAAACTAAATTCCTGATAGGCCAGGAAAGTAAGAAATAAATAAACTACAAGTATCTGCTAGTATTCCTGCTAACGGGTATTTTATAGAGTCTTTTATATTTTATATTCTCTTTCAAAATACTTCACTACATTTTTATATGTTAAATGCTTATTTTATTATTGGAAAGAACAGTTACATGAAACTGAAAAAAGGATTCACAAAAAGACGTTAACTACCATTTGAACTGCCAGTGTGTGACACTTGGAAAACCAAGCAAAACTAAATCATTTTAAGCAACATTTCTATTAGAAATAAGCAGAAAGGTACTGGAATAAGAAAATACATTGCATATCAGGTAGACAGTGTAGCAGAACCTCACACTGGAGCACAGATAATGGTAAAAATGTAAACAGTAGAGAAGACCTGTTTCGAATATATACACTGTATATCACAGTAAAGTTTTGGTGTCTTTATAATCTCATATTTTATCTGAAGTGTATGATCTAGTTGTAGTGCAAAGCTTAGTTTTCCAAATGTATTTACCTTCTAAGAGTCCAGTATTAGTTGCATATTTTCAATCTGGGATGATCTGTATGTTTTTTATGGCCTCCACAGCTACTTGTGTAGGGAAAAAGTAGGTGCTTGGGGTAGTAAATACTTCTTCTAAAGAGGCAGTTCTACAGTCTGCTTGCCTGCTCCCAATCAGTTCATTAGTATGCAATATTTCTGTATCTGAACAAATGTCAATTGATATTTATAGTTTACACCTTGTCTACATAGGGAAATATTTTCTATATAACCTTGGGTGTTAACCAAAATAAAAATTTTTTTACTAACGTTAACTCTCTATGCAGATGTTTCTCCTTTGTATAACAAAAGTTTTATCGTAGTCAGGATGGGTTTTAAGCTAAAGAGGCAATTTTCTTTCTAAATTAAGATGTTATCATGGTAGATGCATCTCTAAAAACTCAGAACTATATGAGTATAATGAATAAAACCTTTTCTGTCAACAAAGCCTCCAGCAACATAACATGGTATCCCATATTAGATATAAAGAATAAGAACAAAACACTTCAGTGTAAAAGGGCATTTGAACTAAAAGACTTTGAGTTCATAATACAAGCCATGAGCCATGACTTTGTTTATGTCACGATTCTTCTGGGCAATAATTAATAGAAATGAAAACAGAATTGCAAAAACAGTTGTAGAAAGAACTGTGACTTGCATACAACCACCTACTTATTTGAGTCCATTTTGTAAAGTCCTTGTAGGTGGGAAACGGAATGAGCAAGCGCAGCAAGCACTGGGCAGCTTGAAACTATCCATTGTCAAAACCACCACCACTTACAGTATGGCACATCTAGGCATGTATATTAGGGAAATAATCATAGAATCATAGAATAGTCAGGGTTGGAAAGAACCTTAAGATCATCTAGTTCCAAACCCCTTGCCATAGGCAGAGACATGACACACTATACAATGTCACCCAAGGCTCTGTCCAACCTAGAATTTAACATTGCCAAGGATGAAGCATTCACAACTTCTCTGGGCAACCTGTTCCAGTGCCTCACCACCCTCACAGTAAAGAACTTCTTCCTTATATCTAACCTAAACTTTCCCTGTTTAAGTTTGAACCCATCACCCCTTGTTCTATCACTATGGTGATAGGCTACCTTCAGGTACTGGAAGGCATACAGTCCTAACTGTAGTATAAACGTCTGCATGTCCTTTCCAGGCTTAGGATGCAAGAAATCTGAATAATAAGACATTACTAGATTTTCATTCTTCTCTCCAAAAGTCAAAGGTTAAAATGTTTATACTTTATAAAGTTGTGAAGAGGAAAATTGCTAATTTCTCTACCTATGACACAAGCAGAGCAGTTCTGTGACACAGCGATGAAGTGCTGGCATTCTGAACTGGTTCAGATCTCTAAGAGCTTCTATAGTTAAAAGGAAGCATGACAAAAAGGCTAGCAGTGGAAGAATGGACCAATAACAGAGATGGGTTTGGGTTTTTTTTTTTATTTGCTTGGGTTTTTTTGGTTTGCTATTTTTTATTTTAGGATGGGGAGTTTTTAAGTCTTTTCTAAAAAAATAAATTAAATCAGTGCTGATAAGGCTTGCTCTGAGAAGATGGTATGTAATCTGCAAGCAACTTGAAGCCCTGTTCAAAAGCATCAAGAGAAAGAAGGCCAGAGCACCCCTTCAACTGATTAAAATCTTAGCTGAATCATTGTGTAAAGCAAGGGTAAATAATTTGTTCAGCTTTCACCACATACTGCTACAGCAAAGAAACTACCAGAAGGTAGGCCCATCCTCTTTGAAAAATACAACAGCTATAATAAACCTACTTAAATTAGATTAAATCTGCATAGTAATTTCCCAATTTAGGCATCTTCAAAAACAATTAAAAAAAAAAAACTGAACAAGATTAACACCTAATGTCAAAGCTCACTGAATTCAAGAGAGGTTTATCCCCTTAATTCAGGCTCTTCATGCGAGATTGTAACACAGGGGTTTGTACTATAGAACTGGTACAGTATGTACAGATATTTAACTAGTTTCTCTCTCCTTGTTTGTCAAAAATGAGTCTCCCTTTGAACTAGCAGCATTCAGTTGCATTTTAACATTTACCTGCTCCTATGAATTCTTCCAACCCTTTTGCCTTTTTGGCATGTTTGAGTTCAGCAGCTAGAACGTGAACACATTTGCATTCCTCCTTACCTCGCTTCAAGCAAAGCTGCCATATTAAGTACTATGAACTGCAAGCAGGACAGTTTTAACTGTTCAGCATTGTACATTGCTGAGAACTCCAACAGCTCAGCAGCATTCTTTAAAGTAACTGCAAAGAGGAAACACAACAAACTAAATTGGATAACTTGCTGCAATACCATGAAGCAGTTTTTAAGCCTTATTGCACACTGTTATTGAACATATTATTGAAATATATACTTCATTTTCAGAAAAAATGCTAATGCTCTAACAGCCATAAACTACAGCAAAGCTCCATGTAACTTTGTAGCAGTTTGAATTCAATGGCTGTTTCACAGAAATAGAAAGGCACTACCTACAAATGTATCAGTTTCAATATATTGAAACTCAGTAGTCCAAAACAAAGGATAAAAAGAAAATCAAGTTTCATGTACAGCATAAACAGCTTTTTAAGCTTCAAATGTTCCTTTAGCAGGCAGAAAGATAAAAAAGGGAGGTAAAAGGGGTAGGTGGCAGGGAAAGAGAAAAAAAGAAAAATAAAAATGGATGTAACTAAGAAATGCCAGCAAAAATGTATGCTGACTTCTTGCATCAAGCTGGACAGCAACACTTAGTGTTTTCTAGAAGGAACAGATCTTCATAGCCATATAGAAACAGCTTTGTGTCAAACAAACAACGGGAGAATTAGCAGAATTAAATACAAGAACCGAAATAGAAACAGAATTTATTTTATCATGTTTTAAAGAAGTTTGAATTCAGTGAAATAAAGGTTTTATAAAAAAATTGGTTTATTTGTTTTAGTGGTTTGGTGGTGTTTGGTTTTTTTTGGTTGGTTGATTTTGGGGTTTTTTTTACTTTATATTTAAGAGCATGAGATGAAGATAACAATGCATAAGGCAAAATCTGCTAACCTAAAACATCACCCAGACTGAAGAAGCAACTGTTAATAGCAATGCAATGAATATCAAAACGTAATTAGAGCTAGGGAATAATAAACAAATAATGCTGTACTGAAGAACTCACGTTTTTCTGCAATGGCTACTTCACAGATTTCTTTGAGTCTGGATATAAGAAGCTGGTCTGCCACCACAAGAACATTACATATGAATTCCACATTTTGAGAATCTGGAAAACAAAGCATCACATAAATGCTGTGGCCAAGTCAAAAGCAACTATAACGTATACAGCTTCTATAAGATTTTACCGAAGGACAAATGTAACGGTTTTTCAAATTTTGATGGAATTTTCACAGCACAAGGAATAGCTTTGAAGAACACACAGTTGTTTTTTGAAGCAGGAGGAGGGAAAAGGAAAACTGCAGTTTGCCAGACTAAAGAAGAGGTACAAAAAGGCCTAGGGTACAGGCATCACCTCAAACTTTAAAGCACGAATCACAAAAAAAATTGATTTTCTACATAAAACCGCAAACATATTGAGTTTCTATTTTTAAAACATAAAAATTGCAGGAGCTACAGTTGAGCTGAAAATATATTAATGGCACCTTTTATTGCAAGAGCTTCATCTGTATACAGGTAATCTACAATTATCTGTAGTATGTCAGAATGGATTGGCATTTCCAGAGCTGAACAACAGGAAGCCTAAAAGGCAAAAGGGTAAAAAAAAAAAAAAAAAAAAGAAGAGTAAAAGAAGCTGACTACTTGGAATAAAATACAAAATTAGGAAAACAATTATATTCAGCAATTGACTCAGACTGAGGGTCACATTTTCAAAGCTAAACAATTTTTAAGCATTTGCACAAAGTCAAGTTCTTTAATTAAGAATTGATTGTAACAAAGCAATTAAAATTTGCTCAAACCTGAATAAATATCTGTGAAATACTTCAGTGTTTCATCAGTCCGAGCTTCTTCTCTAACAATCCTCCTTGATTATACTACTTTACCCACAATTGTCTAAAAGTAGATCTGCAGGAATCCCCTACGCAAGTACTGAACTGCTTTCCTTTCAAGGTGAAAAGATCTAGTGAAACCACAAGTTCCCATGCAATAATAAAATGAAACTGGCCATTACTGTTAATGCCTCAGAAAACAAGGTCCTCTGCAAACTCTCCATTTGGACAATTCAACCATTAAGGCAAAGCTTCTGTATGAACAAACATTAGCCATTAAACCATGTAATTCTCACCGTTCAAGTTTATGCAACATCACTTTGTTTTGTTTCAGGTGGCACTGCACTGAAGCAAACTTTATACCACAAAATTTCTTCTGCCTTAGAACATGCTACTGGTACTGATATATTTCCCCATCTGAAGTTTAAAAAACTCTTACAGACGTTTAGATTTTTCTATACAACATCTAGAAGACTTGATTTACAAAATATTTACTTGTGAATTCAGTATGATTTAGATTTACTTACGAAATAATAGATAACTTACAAACTAAATATAATTGATACACAAATCTACGATTCATATGGACATTTAACACTTTAAAAATACAGTAATACATCAATCACTTGTCTCACATGTTTCAGATATATTTCCTTAGGGATGACTGAGGAAAAGGCAGCACAATAACTTAGAGGACAGCTGAAGTTCAGTTATGCAGCAGAAGAGAACTTCCAGTACTTTGCTGGGTGCTTAGATTTACCTATAGCCAAAAAGCTACAAAAGTTGAGAAAACTCTTGCACACTGTTTCAGCTTTCAGCCTCCAAAAATGCTTCTCTGCTTACACCTTTCCTCTCTTTACACAAGTATTATTAATTGAATTCAGACACTTAAACAGAGGCATTTAGTGAAATTACAATGTCCAGGAACAATCAGAGCACTGACACACAGCTAGCAAATAGCAACCAACACAAACAAAACATCTACACCTTTGTAACAGCAGCTGGTGACTAAGTGGAACAGTCATAGAATCATAGAATAGTTAGGGTTGGAAAGGACCTTAAGATCATAAAGTTCCAACCCCCCTGCCATAGCAGGGACACCTCACACTAAACCACATCACCAAGGCTCTGTCCAACCTGGCCTTGAACACTGCCAGCGATGGAGCATTCACAACTTCCTTGAGCAACCCATTCCAGTGCCTCACCACCCTTACAGTAAAGAACTTCTTCCTTATATCTAATCTAAACTTCCCTGGTTAAGTTTGAACCCGTTACCCTTTGTCTTACCACTACAGTCCTTGATATCCTTTGTGTCACTGACAGTAAAAATCAACTAGAGATTCAACACACTGACTCTTGATTCTGCTGTATCTTTTGCTCAGTACGTATGAAAAGCTACTCCATACTGCATACCATTTAAGCTGCAATAACTTTTACACAAAGAAAATGAAAATTCATGCAACGCAGTATCCCGTAAGTCCAGCAGCTTTTATAAATTCACAAACTAGCTCACAATAAACCTCTAAACCAAAAGTAATACTTTAACTTCCTTTGGTAGATACTAGTTATTACTCTCATTTAATACACAATCTCAGTAGTACAAATATAGAGTAACCAAAAATGAGGGAGGGAGGTTTAGTTTCTTTTTCTTGCAAACAGGATCCATGAATCCAGCCTTTCAATTTCCCCAATATTTAGGATGCATTATACGAGGAAAAACTGAAAAGCTGTTACTTATTTGATGCAACAAAACATACGACCACAACTGTTTACTGGCAAGCTTACCTCAATCCATGAGCTGCTTAACATGCTGTGAAAATAATCTGAAAAGAAAGGCATTTCAGTTCAAGATGCAATAAAATTTCAGTTAAAAAAAGACAGTATGACTTATATTTTATATGTGTATATATATATATATAAAAAAAATACACACACATACCAAGTCTTGCACAAAGTACACACTTATGACACGGGAATTCCTTTCCATCTAAAGATTTCAGGGTCACATCGCAGAGGTACAAGCTAGAAGATATTTAATAGAACTGTGACTATTCAGAAGAGCTACAAGTTGTAAACTCTACAAATAAATGCTTACTTTAGCAAGTTATGATTTATCCTTTAAAAGAAAACACACCTGAAGTTTAACAATATCATATAAAATGAACCTAAAAGTACAGGCATGATAGTTTAAAAAGAGAATTTTTTTGTCCAGAGTTGAGGTCTCACAATTCCATCTGAAATATTTCCTTCAACGACACAGTCAATTATTGGTTTAAAACTGCTATGGTCAAATAATTTTAGTCAATCTTAAATGGTCTATGTTATGTTAGTTGTTTTACATTAGTACCTACTACAAGCTTTGACAATGCACTTTAAGAGTGAAGTAATGTAAATTCTGTGACAAAGCTACTTCTATGCAATGTAGCTTTTACTATGTAAGCAGACTATTCAAGCCTTTGGGTATAAATAACGCAATCATACCAATGGAATTAAAACCCAAAAATAACTGATAAAAGTGCAAAGAATTTTTCTATTTAAAGATAGTCTACAGATCTTCACTAGATTAAATATACATTTGCTTATTTCCAATCCATGTAATCTTATTGTCACAGCAACCATATTTGCAAAAGTCAAACTGCTTTTGACTGGATTACCAACAACATTTCTCCTAGTATTAATATTCGATGACACAGTTAATCCACAGAACACATTAATGATCAGCAAAAAGCAGCAAAAAATACCATACGTAATTTATCCCAGATTACTAGTTCAAAGATCAGTCTATAAGCATCTACAGAGAATTTCCAAACTTAAGTTAATGTGAAAAAGACAAGTGTATACTAGAAATTAAAATACAGCTAATGATCTGACATAGGCTATACTTAACAGATAAAGAGATGACTTAAGAGGAAGATAGTTCAATGTAAAAAGTTTACCATTTCTTCTGATTTAACTTCAGTTTATTCCCATTCTTCTTGTTGACAACATTAATTTTTCCATTTTCTAACCTGACTCCATCCAACCTGCAAACCGTTAACATTAGTAGTAAGTAAACCAATTAAAAAAACAGTTCAAACCATTAAGAACAACAGTTTCACAAAGTAACAGGGCTTTGGTGGGCTCATGTTATTAATATAAAAAAGAAGCAAAATCATTCACCACAGAAAACTAGGACGGGCCAGCTGCTACTTAAAAGTCTCCACTGCAGATGTAAAATGTAACATCTTAGCTACCTTATTTATTATCTTAAATGAAAGCTATAGTGCTATAGTTAAAGTCAAAGTCCAACACCACAGGGTCAAAAAATCTAGGACTTAATATATACTGCTACCAATCAGTTATCTGAGCAAAGACAGTGATTTAAAAGAGATGCATGTTTCAGCACAGGGCTCTTGAACACCCTAATTCATCAAGGAGGCTTTTGAGTGGGATGGTAATGACACTGTAAACCCTGCTCAGCAACAACTAAATCAACATTATTGTCATTCTAAACACAGCACTATACCAGTTACCAGGAAGAAAATTAACTCTGAGACAAAACCAGGACAGATACACAAGGCAGATGTTTTAAATACAAACGTCCAAGACATTCTAGGACATGATATAGGCCAACAGCACATTTCTATCGCATAGAAGCCTATAGAAAAACGATGCTTCAAGTACATAATCATGCTACAAAAGTCTGCTTCTGACATTATTCTTACCAAAGAGCATCAGAACATCCTGCTTTAAAGAGACGACACAGTGCATACTGTAAACTTTTATACTTATAAAGTAAAAAAACCCCAAAAAAACTAAAGTTAGATCAGCTTACATAAAGACACTCTGTGAAGAGCTTGCCAGATAAAAATACATTTCCTCTCACCTACCTTCCACTTAAATTACTGAGTCCAAACTTCTTTGCAGAACTTTGCAACATTTTTATGAGGTTAGCTTCTTCACCAACAGCTTTGCATTTTTTGGATTTGGTCTTCTGTTTTTCATTTATAACTTGCACTTGATTATTTCTATAAATCTCAAAGGTAGACTTTCCATTAACATTTTCATTAAAACTCATTTTGCTCAGGTTAGAAATTAAGGTATCTTGGCATTCTTCCGGTTTCCCTTTGTGCAGGATTTTTGGTTTATAACCATGAGTCAGAAGATCACATGTATCAGTGTATATGAACTGCAGAATGTATGCAAACAGATCTGGATTAACTTTCTCTATTACATAAAGATCACATCCAACGGCATCTTCATCTTTACGGTAGATGTCCGTAGTGTCTAGCTGGTTGTCACTGGAAACAAACAGCTTCCTGAAGAAGTCGGAGCGTACAGCCAAGATGTATTTGTGCACGGGATAAGTTCTTGTGCCAATCTGAAAAGTCACATCATGGATGCTGTCCATTTCATCCGTTTCATCTAACAGTTTGCCAAAATCCTCTCCAAAACTTGATAATGACACACTTGGAATTTCATAGAGACTAGAACAAAATGAAAACCGTCAAAAAACCCACTCTTTACAAGCTCCATAAAATTTTACATGGTATGTTTAATGAAAAGGGTGAGGTCGTTTCCTTTGGGTTTTTTTCTTACATTGCTGGACTACTGAACATTTCTTGCCCTGTTCTTTACAAAAAACAACCTAATATGGTATTCAGGCAATTAAACCACATATGTAAGGTCTGTATAGCTTCCAGGTATTAAATATAGTATTTAGTCTTTATAACTTATCCAGGAAATATGTACTATCAGAACTACCATACCTTCATCTCATTTTTCCAATAAGAAAACACAGAAATGTTTGCTGTATTTTGCATTGCAATCCAAAGCAGTATGACAAAAAGAAACACACCCCAGTATTTACTTATTTATTAGATATACTGGAAATATATCTATTAAATATATTATAAAAGCACAAGGAACATGACTCAGTATTCTACTTAATCATTTTACTTTAAACCTTTTGTCCAAAGATCCACTTTTCAGTTCAATTTAAATTTAATTATTGATGATTACTGAAGGGGTTAATTTCTACAGTATTTAGAGCTCACACTAAAGAAATATATTGCAAACGCTTGCTAGAAAAACATCAACACCATCTATACTAATTATGCAACTACATAAACTGAGATCTTTGGGAAACTTTAACACACGTTTTCAGAAAGAAGTCCTATTCTCTAGCAGTATGGATAACCACATTTACTGTGGCTCTGTATAACTAAAACAATGTCTTTGAAAAGCAGAATGACTGAACAGCAATCCCACATAAAAAAAAGAGAAAAATTACAGTTGTGACTTTAAGTATACCTTGTTTTAGGATCTGACTGTAAAACAGCAAAATTGCAACCATTAGGATCGGTGGCAATACTAACAGCTCGGTGGACAAAAGTCAGCTTCTGTAGTCGAATTCTTTCATACGCACTGTTTGTATCATGTTCACAGGACACATCACATAAAGAATTCTGAAGGCTCGATACAAGTTCTGCTAAAAAAAAAAATTGAAAAAACTCACAGAAAGGTCCCGCTAACTAAAATGCAATCAATATAACAAGTCAATGGACGGAGTCACTGAATAAAGCTAAAATTGTGCTGAAGATTACAGCTTGCTAAACTGAAATGCAGGAAGGCATTTTAATGAAGAAAAGAAAAGATGAACAATCAAACAAACAAGCAGAAAACCAAAAACCATGAGAAACATTACATATAGTAGAGTTTTTATCCAGAACTACTTGTGGAACTGTTTTGCCACTTCTTCATATAAGGGAAAACACTCCATCTAACATTCAATGCAACCTCTTGTGAAATGAAAGAAGCAGCAATCAGCATACAGCATTGCAAAATTATTTTCTTTTCCTATCAATTACACCAGATATAATACAATTGCCTTCAGACTTCATATTGTATTTGTTTAAATTTTACCCAATCTAACAAAATACTATTGAAAAAAATGCAATATTCTCCGAATACTGGTTTTTCAATAAATAGAAAACTAAACACATGCATACCATTTGTCACACTCATTAAAGCCTTTCAAAAGACAGCAGGTCTCATTCACTGCAAATCAGTGATGAACATCAACTGACATTCAACTAGTCAGCAGGTTGAGATTCTAAAGTTTTTGTAGTTTTAGTATTTTCAGGGAAAGAAGAGCAATACACATAAAGAGAGTGCCTACAAACATACCAGCACCAGACAAACAGAGTGAAAAGCAGATGCATTTACATGTGCCCCTGTAATGAGGGAACTACTATGTTATCTGTAGAATAAAAGAAAGTAGCAAAAGAGTAAAACTAGTAACTTTGGATTGAGCAACAGAGGAAATATTTTTGCTGTGAAAGAATGCAAAAATTGACAGATACAACTATAGATGGAATCTTGATATTGGAGTTCCACTTCCTTTTATATAAAGCGATAAAGTTCAAATACATCCTAGGTTGGAAGTAAACCCATTTCTATCCATAGAGTTTTAAGACTCTACATGAACAGAGCTGACAGTTTCAATTAAAATCTTGTCCTGCAGTAGACCGTTCTTCCTTGCAGAAAAACAATCCATCAGGACCTACTCTCGGCAATATAGCCAAGCTAGTAAGGCAGAAATTGATCTGGACCCTCTAGTATGCCCAGATAAGGGTCTGGGAAACATGATAAAGTTTCATAGACTTAGCAGTGAAAGCAAGTACATGCTCCTTCCTTTGTTCAATGGCAGTTTTTTAGGCCTGGTCATGTAATATCATCATTAGACTAGACCCTTTGTGCTACTATTACTTTTCAGAAGTACTTTTCTTCCTGGAAATCTCCACCTGAAAGTTAACTGAAAGCTGCAAAGTAAGTAAATCTTAATCAGAAAAGAGAACAGTAGTGGTCGATGATACTAACCATCAGCCACAGAGGAAAGAACACCACCACATAATACTGTTAAAGACTGTAAAGATTTGATTAAACTTTTATACTGATTTGAAGTACTCAAAAACTATTAAGAAATCACAACTAACCTTTTTTTTCTGAGAATTTTTTCCCTTCATCTAGCCACCTCCCTGAAAAGGCTTCACCATCCTGTGTGACGAACATTATTTCGTTTCCATTTAAAGCCACATCAGACATGAAGACTTGCCGGCCATACACCCAACGACACTGCTTCATGGAGTTGTTAGATGACTTCCAGCAAAACACCTGTAATTTTTTATTTTCAGAGACAGGGTAAACTTTCATATTATATAAAAGCAGTTCCATATTACACATTACGTTTCTTTTTTTAAACACAAGAATATGCCATCTCAAAGTTGCACATAAAAGGAGAAAGACATTTATCAAAATTATAACCCAAGTGTTATGAGCACCTATTACAAAGAACCAAGATGTAAAATACGGAAAATCTATTATGATATCAAAATCCACTTGCCCATGAAGGGCATTTGAAAAGCTTCTCTGAATATTCAAACATCTTCATAGTAGCCATCAATGGGATAGTTTTTACTGACATTTCAACAATGACAGCAAAAGGTGTCATCAAATCAAGAAACAAGTTTAATCTAGTTCTTAATTTACAGATTTATCCAACTGGTTTGCTTATAAACTAGACAAAATTCAAAGTTAGCACACCAAAAGTTTACACCATTTCCTGTTAATTGTTTGACAAAGATCTCAAGTTTCTCTGTACCAGACAAGGTTTTGGAATGGAGATCATGACCAAGCACAGTCTTTGAAATATTCAACATAAATGTGAAGAACTGCATGCACAGCAGGACTGTACTGTAGATGCCCAAAAAGCAAGTATAAAAAAACAATCCCACACAATGTAAAGCCCAAACGTGGTATTAGTGATGCTGAAATTGGGCTTTCATCTTCTCCCACTGAAAGGCCTGCACAGATCTATAAACACCTACAGAAGGAGGGGACAGAAGAACCTGAGTAACCTATTTACTTTCTGCTTTCTTGAGCCCCACAGAATCACTGAATGGTTGAGGTTGGAAGGGATATCTGGAGATTATCTAGTTCAACCCCCTGCTCAAATAGGGCCATTCAGAGCCAGCTCCCCAGGAACACGTGCAGACTACTTTAGAATTCCTCCAAGGACAGAGACTCCACAACCTCCATGGGCAACCTGTGCCAGCGCTTGATCATTCTCACAGTGAAAACACGCTTCCTGATATTCAGACAGAGCCTCTTTTGTTTTATTTTGTACTCATTGCCTCTGGCCCTGTCACTGGGCACCACTGAAAAGAGCCTGGCTCCATCTTCTTCACAGGTTTCCTTCAAGATGTGAGATCCCCCTCAAGCCTTCTCTTTCCTCAGTTAAACAGTACTCTTCTAAAGAGAGTACAATCAAGCCAAACCAGGAAGCACTAATTCAGGAAACAGAAGTATTAAGATTCCACCCCTTTCCTTACTCAATAATGTATAATGCCTAAGAGCACTAAAGATCCCAGCATTTATCAGTATATGAAATGTAGATTGACACATTTCCCCTGATGCAGGAAGACACAGTAGTTTTTTTATGGCTAAAGAAGTGTCCCAAAGATGTTTAAGGGGCACTACCAATACTACAGATGCTAGAAGCTAAACCTCACATCAACAAATACTGAACTGGAAGTGTACAATATCCGAGAAAACTAATGATGCAACAAACACATCCCAAAACATAATTCAGTCAAATGCAATTTAAAAAAAAAAAAAAGAAAAAAAAAAAAATCCACAAGCCATAATCTCCCCCACAAAAAAAAACCACCCACACAAAAACAAAATTCACACTGCCACTGCTGCTCCCCATTTTCCCTATTTTGATATACAAGCTCAGTTTTTAACGTTAAGGTAGAATTTCACTAACAAAACCTTTCTGTACACACCACTAGATGGCACTGAAGGTTCAGATCTCTCAGGGAGCAGATCTAGAAAAGGCTGAGGTTCTGAAGGAGCCTATAAACTCATACTCTATGAAGGAACGAGGGAAGAAGGCAATAAATCTGCCACAGTATTCCAGTTTTAAGACAACACAGTGTCTACACAGCTATAAATACTAAACCATTCACCACATTTAGGGTTGTCAACAATAAAAGGGACATCACATCTACAGAGCAGCTGCTTTTCAGCAAACCCTCTAACACTTCAAGTTCAGAGACTATTTTGGAGCGCGTGAAGGTGACCGGGTAGGTGGGTTGAGAGGATAGACAGGGAAGGCAAAAAAACCCAACAAACTTCCCCAAAAATTCCAAACAGACCATGTATGGTATGTAACCACTTATGTGTGTAAAAGCAAAGGCATTTACACCTTCACTGAAAATCCGGTAGATGTCCACAGATTTAAAAATACACTACTGTACACTACTTCAGTAGTCTTCCCACAGCCCTTTAAAAAAACCAGCAGCTCTACATAAATCAAATGGGTGTTTTCCATGCATGATTTTGTCCTGTCTTATGTTTAAAGTTTCATTAATCAGTATGTAGCTTGCTATATGATTTCTAAATACACAACTTACTCTTCCAGCTTCATCCAGTGCTAAAATGCAAATCTTCTGACCTCCGTTTTCTTTAAGATGCTGGGTATCTACCTTGTATTCCAAATATCCCCCACTGACAAGAACTTTTTTAAGGTTCAGCTGCCTGAAAGAACACAGGAGGTTAAATTAGTATTTCTTCATTGTGTACTTATGTTGTACTTAAGACAGTTATCTTTTCATTTAGAGCAGCAGAGAAGAAAAACAAACAAAAAAAATTGTTGAGGTAGTGACATTGAAAAATTCCTGAAGCTGGGTTTCTGTCCACTGGTATTACTAATATAACTGCTAATAAAATACTGTGAGGAGATCGTAATTTTTGCTTTGCTTTTAAGTAAGCTACATCATATCCACAAGTTATTCACAAAATTCCCTAAGTGAAAACCAGGATAAGACTTAGCTTTGATCTTCAGCATTACAAAAACTATAGTTGTGTGAATTTAGTTTAGCCATTTTTATTAAAAGACTTATCCTACCTCAGGAGGCCAAATCTCAGGTTTGTGGTGGGTTTGGTTTTTTTTTTTCATTTGATCAAAACCACACGTTACCTTTTTTCAGCTTCGTATTTGTATTAAGAGCACAGTACATGGTATTAAGTTTCTCCAAGTTCCAACACCTTCCCTTACAACCATGCAGAAAATGAAGTATTAAGCTATCACATGTCAATAAATACTGCCAGAATATGAAGTGAAGCTAAAAAGCTAACTGGGAGTTACTGGGAAAAAATGCTAACTCTCTCTTCTAATCTGTTACTGCAAACAGTAAGAGAGAATGGTATCAAATAATTTCATAAATGTATGAGCCATGGGCCCAGTTTTTTCAACAGGTTTTATATGCAGGTTTTAGCCTATGTACCAATGATGTCACAAGGTTCCACCTGCAACCTAAATTACGCTTTATAATATACTATATCCACACAGTAACTATGAAATTCATTCAAATTACTGATTCAAAATTGTAACAATGTAACTAAACAGAGCAGCAGATCTTCAATGCCTCTAAAACGCATTTAAGCAAATTCAGGTTAACAGAGGAACCAAAACTACCAGTTTCAGTATTTTTAAGCCTATGGCACAAATACTTCCTCTTAGCATGTTTTGTTGTTTTGTTAGTTTTTAAAATGTCTTTGGTAAAGTACAAGTGGCAACTTAACCTCATCTACTAATAACAAGAATATATGAAAAAATAAATAAAAAAAAAAAGAACCCCAGAAAACCAAAAAACCCCAAAATGACAGCTGTGGTTCATATGAAAGAACTGCAAATGAAGCAAACTCAGGGGAGCACAGTATTATCTCTACTTTCTGCACAAAAATCTTTAAAATAGCTTGCAAGTATAAGACTACAGTGAAATCTTCACCTTACTGTTCTTCAGGACAAATTAGAAAAGTAACACATACTTTGAAGCCATCTTTTTGCATTGGTAGTCTGCAAGCAAATAAATATCTCCTCTTTCAGTAACGCATACTGTAGCGCCATCACTTGCAGAGACCAAGGACACAGAGATGTCTTTATGGTGTAGAGCAGAAACCTGGCGAGGTGCAGTTACACGTTTTTCTCCATTAGGATCCAGCAGATAACCTAGAAAACACAAACACATCCAAAACCATTATTTGCCATTCCACACATTGTGCATTTAAACGACACTTTGCTACACTACTTTGAAGAACCTTTAAATTCTAAAAGATTTTTGAGGTAGTTAGATAATCCATCTTCAAAATAATTAGACAGATAAAAGACTCACTAGGCATACTTGCCAGTTCACTACAAACACCAGAAAACATTCAAGACTTGATACACAAAAATTGAAGTAAGGCATATTCTACAGGGAAAGCTATTTAATGAGGTTAAACTCTGCAGTGGTACTGCCTTTGATTCCAAAGAAAGAACATTTATTAGATCGTATTACAGTTCAAGACACTAGAAATACACACTGGCATAACTAAAGCTTATTTCAGCCATTGGAAGCTCATCATAAAAATTACTGTAAGTGCACATGCGTGAAAACAGGTAGTTACATGAAACAATGGACAAGGTTGGAGCTGTAATGTAAGGACTCTGAAAATGTATTAAAAAAAATAAAAAATAAATCAGGTAATTGCTGCTCTGCTGCATCAAGAAACCTATGCCAAAGAATCTCACACATAATATTACCCTGCCCTGTGTGCACTTATATCTGCCCCACAGAGTGGATCTGAGTACCAATATCCAGGAACAAGCAGAAGAGCTGCTTCTAAAGCTGGAAGAAACTCTGTCATATGACAGTGTAGTGCTATGCCCAAACATTTTAAAGAGGCAAGTCTTATTAGCACAGGTCTATCATAGTGCCAGCTAACACAACTGTATCATGATCTAATTACTGTCTCCATATACTACTGCACTGGGCCTTACACACAGCAGAATAAACTCAATCTCAACAACACAAAAAAACCCCAAACTAATATGAAGGGTACATATTAAGAAAAAACAAAACAAAAAAACAAACAAACAAAAAAACAAACCACAAGATATTCATCAATAAGATACTTCTCTGACAGTTTTTTGACATACCTTTGCTATCTTAAATAGGAACACACAAAAAAAAAAAGTGTCTGAACCTGACGCCAGAACTGATGCAGATTAACTCTAAGTACCAGAGCTAGCTAACATTTTGTTTGCTCATAGATACAGAACTGTGAAAATGCAAATCCAAACCACTATTGCAATACCTGTTCATTAAAAAAGACAAAAGCAACTAAAATAGCCCTTTCAGACAACAAATTAGTAAGTTCACTAGTTGGCAATACATTTTTATTAGGTTCTATCTTGACATTCAGAATAATAGTTAAGCAAAGATTCTGGTAATGGCATTATTGAAAATAGATCTAGATATGGGCAAGAATTTCAGTTTAAAAGTGTTAGTATGGAAAAAGTTATTAGTAGTATATTTACAGTGCATGTTGAAAGGAGGACATAGGCAGGAGAGCTGAATGTTAGCTTATAGTTTACCAAGGGCAGTACTAGCCAGACCGCTGGAAGGAGACAAGCATGCCTTGGAGTGACCTGCAACACAAGCAGCAATATTCTGTTTCCTGAAAGTCTACAGTAGCAGGACCACACAAGATACATAGACAGTGAAAGAATTATAAAGAGTTCAAATAACAGGGCTAAGCCTGACCAGCTCTCACCATCTCAAAATGTGAAAGTGACCAGCAGTAATGAAAAATATTCTTCAAAGAAGCATGAAGAGACTGGTTTAATTAAAAGAGATGGGGGGGTTGGCGGGAGCAGGGAGAGAGAGAGTGAGAGAAAGAGAGGGGGAGAGTGAGAGACAGAAAAGAGAGAGAGAGGAGAGATAGCTTTAACCAAGCTTCTGCTGTAAGAAGTCAGTGACAGCTTTAGCGTGAATAACATCTTTTAATGGCTGGGGTTTACCTTCAGAACGCTTCTACCTTACCTAGTTGGCCACCATTCAGCCCCATGGTATAAACTGCTTCCTTAGTCCATAGCACTGTATGGAATCTGCCTGCAGCCACTCCAATCACCATTCTACCTTTCAGGTTTTTTGCCTGAACCTAAGCACAAATCCAAAGTACATCTTAGTATTAAGCAGCAACAGGTGAATTTCACAGGTACAAACTTCTGACAACATTTAACTTCTTAAACCTTTAAGAATGAAGCATCGGTAACAATCCACATACAGCCTAATAAGTCAGGATTATTTCAGAAGTTTGTCAAGTGGAGCACTTAGCACTAGTGTCAAAAAGTAGTAAACTTTGTGCATTATTTAATCAGAACTATAACCATATCTCCTTACATTGTCTTCATATGTATGATATTGAACAAGACTTGCAGAGGTCACGTACAAAACAGCCAAAGACAACTCAGGTGCTGCAATAGCGTCAGCTAAAAAGTTTTGGCTTGTTAAGCCCTAATGCCCTAAACACACTGCAGAACTGCACCCTTCAATAAAAGGTAATGTAACTCTTACTTACATTGAAAAAAAAAAAAGAAAAATTAGAGATTGAGCATAGAAATGTAATTACGTTGTTGATGCCCATACCCTTTCTTCCCTACTGCTATTCTTTCCAAAACGTTAACAATCCAGAATCAACAGTGCTTCCAGCAAAGAACACAACCACCAAACCCTGAGATTCATCATCCAGTGATTCAAAAGAAGTAAAAAGCATGAATCTCAAGCAATACATATCTGTTATTTTTATGTCATTTCAGCTACAGAACAATTTGGGGAAGAAAAAGGTTTTGGCAATTGTACCTTGTATCAGACTGGGCACTACAAACTTTAGTACAGTTCAGGTTACAAACTAAGATGTTCAATCAGGACACGGTTATATATTTAAGATAGAGATGGATGGTAACACAGAATCAAGATTTTATCTGAATTCGATTGGACTTTATTGTCCTAAAAAAGTTTAAAAGTTATTTCCATGATCTCCACCTTTTACTTTCTGTTAAAAGAAGCAAATAACTAAGCCTTGACTGATATTATTTTTACCTGTCTAGGAACACTGCAGTTAGGAGGAGGAGGAAGAATACCCAATTGATGGAAAGTATTTAAACCAAAAGTGTAAACATATCCATCTTCTGTTAAAACAACAGTATGATCCTTAGCTGCCGCTATCTGGGAGCACTGATGGCCAGCTAAGCCTTCCACAAGTCTCGGAACCTGAACAAGAAAAAAAAAATTGATATAAAGATAACTCTGGTTTGATATTAACCAGTGGTCATCTATGAAACTAAAGAAACACCAAGAGAAAGTCATAACCAAATACTGAACTACAGATGAAAACACATTTGAATATACAATACACTCAATAACATAATTACTAAATCCAATGCAGTAAGACTTTCATTTGAAATGTATCCTTTGCTATCAGAGATGACAGCTTTGAAATTTGGTTGGAAATTATACCTTCAGGACAACTGAACAAATATTAACTATTACTTCTCTTGTTCTTTTTAAATTACCATGAGTGATAAGATTTCTCCCTTCAGAATACAAAACAATCCTAAGAAAATTCCACAGAATAAGGAAGCAGTTCTGTATCTTTGACTCTTCATGCACTCTCTACTGTGAGTTCTCCTCATTCAACTGGGTAACATGCTAATTTCAAACAGCAATTTGTAAAAAATTCTAATATCATAGAACGGCAATTTAAAAAAAAAAAAAAAAAAAAAAAAATAAAGGTTT
>JANHGB010038825.1:0-19702 GCA_026283785.1 Coracopsis vasa
TTGTTTTTTTTTTTTTTTTTTTTTTTTTTACATTGAAACAGTGAGCTTAACTTCTCACAGCACAGCTTGGCTGGGGAGGAAGGAAACCCAAGAGTACAAAAATCTGTCAATATACATTTTATTCTTGGTTTTCCTGTTGAATTTATATTTTTTCCCCATCAAATGAGGAAGTCGAATGGCTGTGCTTTGTTTCTTGTCTGTCACCTGGTAGGGACACAAGCTTGAGGATTTTAGTCCCACACTGTACTGTGTGCCTAGGTATTAATTTTCACCTAGGCAAACTATGGTGGAGAATGAGTTCTAATATTAAAAAAGTTTCACAGATTGTCCTTTAGCCTTTAAAAAGTTATCATCACAGATTTTATATGAAATAAAAACATTCTGCATGTGATCAATACTTTCAGAAATTTAATTTAAAAATACAAAATGAACTTCATCCAAGTTCATATTCTGCTCTTGTTCGCCATATAGATAAAATATAATTCAGTTAGCTATTACAGAAACATTTAGACCCAACTAATATGACATTAAGCTTCCAAAGCAAAACATTTTATAATGCAACACAGGCATCTAATTCCACTTCTAATGAAAGGCTTTTGATTTTAGGTCTTCCCCTCTCCCTTAGGTAGGAAACTAGCCGAGATTTATGCTTTTTTAGTCCTAGAACTTTCTGGCACAAAATACAACATAGCCACATGCCAATTTTATACTTATAAGCAATGCTTTTCTCACCACAAGATGTTTCACCTCTTTTTGTATGGTGCTCCAAACTGAACAGCCTTGGACTTTTTGAAGTCCTACACATAAGATTCTGGAGTGTTTCCTACATTTTAGGAGGTAGCAGTACTATGGTGAAGTGTCATTCTCTCAAGTACCACAGCCTAAATAAACATGGTGATAGGGCAAAACCTACAAAACTGTGGGTCATGGGATGTGGGAATACAGATTCACGCTCTTTTGGGGAACTGCTTTTTCTTGGTCAGTCTGACCAGGCTTGGAGAACTCTCTCACTGCTGCTTCTGCCAGGATTTTATATGTTTGAAGGAACAGAAAATGACCATGAGTGACTAATTTACAGTAAGGTGAGAAAATCCTTTCAGCGATGGGTTTAGGCAGCAAGTTCATATAGCGGGCTGTCTAGTCAAACAGAAGTCATATATGAGTGGCTTTGTTGCTACTCATTGATTCGTTTATAAATAGACAGTCAATCTTATTTGGTTGTGATCTTACATTAATTCTGAGCAATACAATTACTACCAGAAGATGGAAAATAAGGCTTAGAATTGGGAAATTATTTTCCCATCATAATGCAAGAATGCTGTCATGTACAATGAAATTGGGAGTTTGCTCTTCTTGCCTGTTACAGCCATTGCAGTCATTAACTCACAGGGATTTCTTTTAAAAAGATTTTTTCTTAGAGTCCTTTTAAACTTATTCAATAGCACTTAGAGCTACCAATCTACCTGTAAAATAAGAATGCAATGTAAGAGTATCTGTACCACCCATGCAGCAACTAAGTGCTAACGCAGAAATAGTGTAACACACAAGTTACCAGTTTTGCAATGACTTGCAAGATCCTACTTCATCATATTTTCATGATTTTAAAGTCTCAAAATATCACAAAATTGTTTTTTCTCTAATTTTCTAATGATTCTAATTTTCTGATGACAGACAGTATTTAATGATATTTCAAACAGATACCTTTATGATGCTTTTTATCTCATAGGATATAAGCAAACTTTTGTGCATTCAGACACAAAATCAACACTAAAATACAGTCAAACCCAAGAACCATTATAATCTGAATGGATATTTATCCATAAATCTGAAATAGGTTGTATACTAATCCTTTTTATCTCCTTGCTTTCACTGCTGCAGTAAATTTAACAAATACACAGATTGTATATCTCTCTGTTATTCTATTTTCTAGATTCAGATGTTTGCCAGTACAAAGTATTCAGGTACCTGTAAAGCTCCATTTTTGCTGAAGGACGAAACACACTGCATCAGTCGACTCAGTTCTTCAGAGACTGCTTCTACAACCCTTGACATTACCCGAGGAACTAAGTCTTTGGAAATCGTAAACACCTGATTTTTATAAAAGAAGAATCATGAGCACAATAGCTATATTAACAGAAATATTTTCTACAGTAACATTTCAGTAAAAAGCATTGAAAACTTTGATTGAAAGGACCACTTCATTTTTATCAATGGACAAAAAATTTATTTCAGAAGGAACTGGAATATGAAGGATTTCTTTTGATGCTTGCCTGCACTTTGACAATTCACCTCTGTCAATGGCTATATGATATGTGGTAACAACAATTTTCTTACAATGTCTAAAGGCAGCTAAATCTTAAAAATACGTGGTCTTGTCTGGTGGATGCAGGTAGTTGGGTGGCTGTACATACAATGTTTTGTAGATAGCATCTTTAATTCAGGGTTGTGTGACTGATTCAATTACACGCTCAGCCATATTTTTCCCCACGTATTTTTCTATTTCTTCTGGAATCCTTTATATTTGACCACTGTTAAATAACTAGTGTCTGTTTGTTCTGTGGCAGAGATAAACCTTTGAAAGGGCTTGAGACTACAGTGTTGTAATGGATTCTTCCATTGATGTCATTTATTATTACCCTGGCAAAAAAATTACACCTGTTTTTCTCCATGCATCAAGACCATATTTTTAACTGCTTATTTGTATACCTCTTTAAAGCGATACTTGTACCCTCCATCTGAGGTTCAGAATATCAACTGCAACACAACAGCAATACAAAATTAAGCATTAGATCTCTGCTTGATGCAAAGCATGAAAACCCTGATCTTCCTTAAAGGGAGCCTTAAGGAAGCGAAAAATTTATGGTGGGAAAAAAAAAAAAAAAGGCATGATTTTTCTACACAAAATTAGGGAAAATGCAGGCTGAGAGGTTGGAATATAGGAGGAAGTGAGATTGTAGGTTAGACAGCCCAAACTTGTCTCGAGACTTAAAGGTGACAATAAAGCTGCACAGGGCTGGGGGAGATGATGACACAAGGAACTGAAGTTGATGTGACTGGAATGGTGGAAGAAGGAAAATGAACCACATAGAATTTCTAACACACCCCAGCCCTCATTTCTGCTTTAAAATTATTTTAAAAATAATAATAAAAAAATAATAATAAAAATAAAATAAAAAAATAAAAAGTGGAATTTTTTTTTTGCTAGAATACCTTTGCTTTTTATAAGTTTAGAGCTCATGTGTGACAAGAAAATGCAGTAATTGACAGAAGATGTATTAATACATGTGTGTAAAAGTAAACTTGGGGGAAATTTTAAAAACCCCAAGATTCCTACACAGGTTTCAGTGATTTAAGTAATGAAGTATGTATCAGGGATCTCATAAAGCTGACGATTCCAAAAGGGAGATCTGCACCATAGGCTAAATACACTGACCATATATATGTAAGCTATGAGCTGTTAGCATCACTAATTCAAACATGAAGCCTGTTTTAACTGGTTTGACTCACAAAAGCTAAGTGACATACTTAGCTGCAGAGTAAGATAAAAGCAAAAACACCCAACCAGAAACAATTCGGGAAGGGGTCATCTTATTCAGCAGCAAATATTGCTGTGCAATTCAACACAAACATACCAGGAACACACCCAAGAATCTTCTACTGAGAAGAGAATACTGGTGCCCACAACGAGCACTCTTGAAGTTTTACTGTACAGAATCCAGGAAAAAAAATTCTCAGCAACGATGAATCATCACAACTTTGCAATAAGAAGCCCTTATTTTGAGTTCAGTTAAATTTGAATTCAAAGGTACAGAAACAATTTTTTTTCCACTACAGTCCATGCTTGTTGTTCAGCTGATGGTGAATTTTTGCTGTTTCAAACTACAGAAACTTGCAGTCTTGCTAACTAAATTTAAATCTGACCCAGCTTACAGAATTTCACCAGAAAACAGTGGAAATGGGAGTTTTATCTTGACACACGTTTTCATATTTTTGCAGTATTTCACATCTAGGAATTTGAGGCAATGCTATTTGGGCCAAAATCAGTATCAGTCTCAGTGAAGTCAGGGAGGCAGTACACCTTTCTGCTGCAGTATTTTAACAAGTATGCATGTTTACAGCATCAGCTCAGTAAGTCACAAATGTGTTTGAATTTTTTAAAGAAAAAAAACTCTCATTTTCATTAATTTTCACTACACTGAATACCAACATTAAAAACAAATGCCACATTGGTATATATTTTTGGTGTTGCTTATGCCCTCATTTGGAAACATTTGGTAAAATCAGCAGTGTGTCTGTGAAAACTGCTGTAAATAAATATTGAAATTGACTTTAAAAAATATTGCAAACAATATTTAATTTTTCTGAAAATATTTTAATTTATATGAATCCTTATTGTTTAAGGAGGAATAAAATAAACCAAAACCTCAAGTGAATCTCATCAGATTTTAATTAGATGGAAAAAGGAGAGCAGCTATATTTGTGATATTTTGAAAGGTGAAAGTGTTATCACTACCAATGCTTATATCAGGAGCAACAGTAATCTGGTAATGTGCTTGATGATTTGAAGGAAGGAGTATGGAGAACAGAGGCTGTAATTTAAAGAACTATAGAAAATTCCTGCATATTATCACAAAGGGCCAAATAACTCCAGCTCTGCTAGCATATTATTTTAATAATAATATTTTAATTTTAATATTCACTCCCTATCATAGACCATTACCTACCTAAACATTTCAAATAGCATTTGTGCTGTACAGAGACTGTAAGTCTTTGTGGTTTTAGGCTTCCACTTTTTATTTTATGCACAAGAACGACATATTGCCTTTTCACTCTGAGTGGCCTATGTTGAACATTTCTTCCAAAGCAAAGCACAAGCTGAGTTTCCTATGTTGTGGAAAATAAAGTTATTCAGAGAAAGTGCGTATCATTACTATCTATATATCTTTCTCTTTATAAATTTAGCTGTATAAAAAGGGAAGAATTGAGCTTTATACTTTAGCTTTCCTCTTCATCAGATGGTGGAAACAAAAAAGTGCAATGGAGTATTAATGAGGATAAACAGGAACTGTTCATCTCCTCCTGCACTTAAAAATAGCAGTGGCATACTTGGTTGGATAAACTTGACCCAAAAGCTCTTTTATCTACAATGAAGACACTGAAACAGAGGTACAATTTTCAGGGGTGCTGAAAGCCATATTTACCATACAAAGTACACTGAAATTATACATATAAAGGTAAGCATGAAATAATGTGAAGTTTTTCTCACCTCTGCATGCACAGCAATGATATTCACTAATGCTTCTTTCAAATAGTTTCTGACACCTGAAACAAAGCAAACAAGATAATTACTTTCATTCTGTTGTCTCAACGCCATAATATTCCATGGTTCAACACTGTACTTTTTCTTTTCATTCTTTTATTAGCATTTTTGCAATCAGAGACAGAAAGTTCTATAGCCACACCACCAGTCTATTTCCTTTTTCAAATCAAATGGAGAAAGGCACATTTCCTTACAGCAAAAGGTTAAAAAAAAGCCAGTAGGTTCCCGTTTCAGTATTCTTCTCTTGAAACCTAATTTCATCAACTTTGCAATTTCATAAAAACCTAGAATTATTAAAAATAAATTCTGGATGTCTTGCTAGAATACACATACTATTGCACAGGACATGTACTACAGCTCCGTAAGTTCTAAAGAAACAGAAGACAAAGACAAGGCGTTTTGTTTGTACAACAGTTTTCAAGAAGATCTTACTATTTTATCAGCTTCTCTGACTGTTAACTACTACAATAGATAGAAATAGCAATGACGTGTTTCTGTGAAAGTGGTTCAGAAGATATTACTCATGGCAGTTTATGGAAGATGCCATGCCTTTGTAGGTATTTCCTCTTGGGGAGGATGGAGAAGTCAAATAAGCATTTTATTTACCAAGCATATGAACTGCTTGTCAATTTATACTAAAAAGGAAATTCTAAACAGCAGCACATCTAGCAGGGTATGCTTTAGTGAGGATTGTCTCTAAATCCACTACGCTCCTGTAATTCTGGACTCACTTCCCAGACCAAGATCCCAGTTGTGTAAGATTTAAAATAGGCAAAAATCTAAAATTGCCCCATTTGCTTTTCTGGGCACTTCACTTCGTAAGCAAAGGCAAATCAGAAATCATTTAACACATTAGAGCACACGTAAGTGTTGGAAGTGCAACACAGCATAACGAGAGTGTGTTACTGATCCACATAACCTCAACTTCTGATTCCAATTACTCTAGCATGAATCAGAGAAAGCGCAATCACTTCCTTCGGTATATCTAATTGACAGTAAAAGATCACAGTTCACAGAATCATCGGATAGTTTGGGTTGGAAGGGACGTTCAAAGGTCATCTAGTCCAATCCCCCTGCAATAAGCAGGAACACCTTCAGCTAGATCAGGTTGCCCAGAACTACATCCAGCCTGGCCTTGAATGTCTCCAGGGATGATGCATCTACCCCTTCTCTGGGCAACTTGTGCCAGTATCTTACCACCCTCATTTAAAAAAACCTGCTTTGTCTCGTCCAGCCCAAATCTTCCCTCTTTTAGTTTAAAACCATTACCCCTTATCCTATCGCAACAGGCCCTGCTAAAATGTCTCTCCCCAGTTTGAGGAATTGTGGACAAAGACTGGTGAGACCATACAGCTCAGAGATCACAGTGTGATTAAGGTTGCTGTTATAAAAATTAGAAAATGAACCTTCAGTTCATCTTACTTGCTCCACCTTTGCTCATATAAAACCAATGCAGCAACTTAATCCTGTTATGAACAACAGCTTCAAATGGAGTTACCGAAGAACATCAAAATGAGTTATTCTATGGGAGAATAGTGTTTCATAACTGCCATTTCAGTTGTACTATTTTTCTTTTTAATCACTGGTCCCACAGCTCACCTCAAGATCTAAAAGGAAGCACTCATTCTTCCTAACTTAGGCAATTATGGCAATTATTTTATAAAAAGAGTAGGACAAAAAGACCTCTTTGCATGAGGTTGAACACTTGCATCACCTATGTCTACACTGTGCTATGTGATGCAGCCTGGAGCTTAGACTGGAGAGTGCTTCCTAAAGGACATTACAGGTTTCCTTTTGGAAGGAAGGGTGCTTTGTGGAAAGTGGAAGGAGAGATGTTGAACAGTGACTCTTGTTTCAACATGCAGCGAGGATGTAGCTGATCTCTTTTGCAACTAGGCTTCCGTATCAAGACAGCCTCTGTTTTAAAAGTTCATAGTGAAGAGGTGAACATCAAGGTTTTACTGTTCTCACTAAAAGCAGTTTGGTTTCTGAACATACAAAAGAATTAAGACCTTTTTTGAAGGAATGTTCTATTTTTATCCCGGAAGAGATGCAAATAACTGAAAAAGGTAAAGAAAAATACAAGCCTTTCCCCACACATTCCAAAACATCTCTTAACGCCTTTTCTCAGTCTTTATTACCTTCCTTGAAAAATCTCAGTCACTCTTTCCATTTCAACCAAAACAACAACAAGTCAAACAGCACAGTACACCAGGCTGCAAGCTTTTAAGTTCTTCTTATCTTAGTGGTTTTTTGCAACAAGGAAAGAAAGGAGTGAAAAACAGAGCAATACCAGAAATTTTATGAAACTGACCTTTTTTTTTCCTCTCCTGTACACTGCAAAACACATAATGCTACACACCACTACCTGAACCACACCAAAAGATCACAGGTGTGTGCGCAAATGCAACACCTGTGAAAATTCCTTTTTCCTCTTCTAGCATTTTCCTTCTTCTGCTTCACTCTGTCCCTGTTTAAATCCTTAGCAGTCTTCCTACCACAGAGAACAAAATTTGTATCACACCTCAGAAGTAAACAAACTTGACCAGGTGCTGAATAGTGGCATACAAATCACATCAAGAAGTACAGGGCAAATTTGGGAGCTGGTTTGCAGTTAACCTCAGGGTGCAAACTGTTGATTTTGGTCTGCGAACCTATGTGGTATTCAGCTTTTAGCACCTACCAGCCTCATCTTGTGACAGGAGGATCTTTCATGTGGAAACTGTGTTTTTACTTTTGCACAAATGCCACACAAGATTAAGACTTTGACGCTCTCCCTTGTATATGGATACTTGAGCACTGCCAGAGCATGTTTATTAATCAACCAAATTTTCACTCATTAACTAAGCAGCATTTCTTTGCCCCAACTGATTGTTCTTCAATGAACCATCTCATTAAAACCCTGGTACAGCTGGGGAGCTGTAATGAAGGTGCAGAGAAGGCAGTTGTACGTGTGCTGCAGAGAGGTGGCCAGCAGGCTGAGCTGGAATGAAGGATTAAAAAGGAGACAAGTGAAAAGATGGAATGCATAAAGATTGAAGCTCGTGAGTTGTGTAAAAGTGTGTGTGGTTCCAAGGAATAATCCTTATTTTCCACCTAAGCTCCTAAGCTTAGGTGTTCATCTTATTACTTACCTAAGCATGCCTCTTCTCATGCATTCATGCAACTTGGCTCAGAATAGGAGCTGCTAATTCTGCACCCAAATTAAACAACTTTTGGCTATGCTAGCAACAGTTGCCTACCAATTATGTCTGTGGAAACCTTTCCTAACCTATTTCTTGAAGAGTCATTCACCAAGTTATTGTAACCATTACTGTTAATTTCTACAAGCATGAAATACTAATGTCAGCAACATCAGCACCAGCTGTTAAATACCACTATCTGGTGTGCAAAGCTAGTGTATAAAATGATAATTTATGTCTTCTAACTGAAGAACTAATAATGAATTGATTAAATTGAATTGAGATGGAATCTATGGTAAAAATGAAGTGACAGTAGCTTTGTGTGGCATTTTGCTAACTGTACAATAAGATTGCTAACTTAAACCTCAATTAAAAGGCATAAGCAGATATATTTTATCTTGCATCCTTGTACCACATACAAGGATAAACAGGTGAACTGAGATCTTAAAGGAGATTATTTTTTGCAATCCCAGTAGCACTAATTAGGTGCCCCTGATCTTCCATAGCTATGACTGTAAGATCAGGAGGCTCAGCAAAAGCTGAAGTATTTCCTCAGTTTCTTAGACAGGTTTTGCAATTTAAAAGCTGACAATTCAGCACGAACTGTGCAAAGCTATGCAGTTTAGAGACAGTCTGTGTATATGAAACTGTAGCTGCCTTAACTGCAGCATCTAATAGTGTAAAAGATCTTGTCTTGGTAAGCTAAACAAACCAAAGACGGGAAGAAGATGCAACTGCACTCCAAAACTGCAAGTAGAACCAGACACAGAGAGAAGGGAGAACTACCTACACTGAAGAACAATACTGACACGAGAAAGAAAGAGACGTGTATATGAACTGACCATCAGTAAACTTAGGCTGGAAGTTAAAGGTAACCCTGTAACAGGTTTGCTTGGATTATCCTATGTGGTGTTGTGACAACCATTGCTACTAGGGAGTTAGTTTCCTATCATGAATTGAGCATAAGTAAAATGGTTATTTTCCCCCAGCCCTTCTTTTTGTCTTATTTGTGAAAGATTTTCATTTTGGCATGTGGAGACAAAGCCAAACATATCTGAATGTCAAGACCTGCAGGCATAGTTAAGAGATGTACTATATTTTGAAAAATTACAATTAAAAAATATCCAATTTCTGATTTATACCACTGCACTGTTTGTGGCAGGCTTTGTTGAACCAAAGTATTACTTTTTTTGAGTATGATTCACTGGAAATACAAGCAGTGGCATCCAACTGTGAATTTGTTGTGAAATTCATTTCAAAATGAAAAAATTCTGTCTAGAACAGAATTTTTGTGCAGCTTTCTCTGTGACTATTCAGCAGCCCACACAATTACAGTTTTTGGGACACCATGCTGCCAGTCCTATTATATAGCACTGAAAGCTAATGCACCATATAACTGTAGGTTGCAACTATTAGGCTAATCAAGTGAAACATAACATTCTTAAGTCTAAAATACCTCTTATTTAGCATATTGAAGCACAAACACAATGTCTTTCCATATCTTCTGACAGAAATGTGTTAAAGAAAGTCTCAACAAGCCCTTGCAATTTCTCTCAGGAAAACGTTATTATTCTGTTACAGCATAAATGCATTCCACTCGCACTCTATTCTTAACACCAAAGACTGACTTGCTGGAATTCTATATGCCACTAACAAAGCCCCAGTACCGCGCTAAACAAAAACGGATGGGAAGACTTACAACATAAAAATGATAGAAACGAAGGACAGTTTCAGCTATCAACTATCACAATGGCTGTGATACAGCTTTTTGAAAAAACTTTCAAATAGCACGTTCCAGTTTTGGGCCCTCCACTTTATGTTTTACTTTTACATCTAACAAGGTTATCCTTGTTAGATGTAAAAGCAAATTTACATCTAACAGATGTAAATTTATCTGCAAATGAGTAAAGTTTACTAATTCGCAGATGATTAATCTGCAAATAAATACCATAATACCATAAAGCTGTAGCAAGGATGACTGTGTGAACTATGGGAAAAGCAGAAGGGAAAAAGATTTGTGGTTCTGAGGAGTAACAGAAACCAAACTTGCAGCTTGCCAATGCAGGAGTCATTCAGGAGATCTTCAGACGGCGTAGTGCTACCAGCTGTCCCACATGTAGTTCTCAGAGCTATGTTTCCCCCAAGTACTTAGATGACAGCAATCTACTATGAAATCTCCAAAGTGACTGAATAAGCATGCAAAAGCTGGAACTGCAATACCATATACGTAATTATAAGATGCAGAGAGGCTACAAAAACTTGCATGCACAAATAGAGCAAAGGTTGCACACACGATAAAACTGAACTGTGCCAGAAGCCAACACAGGTCTTCAAATGTACCCAGTCCTTCTAGAGTAACTTGCTAGAGAGGATATTAGAGAGGATATGAGCATAAAACATTTTTATGTCTTCTGCAGACTCAAGAGCTCAAAGAATAAACTGAAGTTCAGCTTGGAGAACTGAAACACACAGGAAACTTTAACCCAGGCATGTTAGGTTTGACATACTTTAACTCTTACAAGATTGGCACCTCATTTGAAATGAGCAACTGGGAAGTCAACCTTGCTGCTGCCTCTCACTGAACAAGCCTTTCAGGTTGTCTGTTGTGCTAAAAGGAGGAGGGGAGGATAAAAGCACATAACTGCTTAGAAAAAGCATGTGGTGTCAGCAGGTACCTCTGCTTATCATCAGTAAGCCACACCAGATATATGAGGATAAGAGGCTAAGAAGGGTCAAAAGAACGAAGCTCTGAGGCAAGTTCACATTTGAATAAAAATCAGGCAGCAATAGTAAAAGCTGCTGTTTTTCTGTGGAGGAGTTAGAAAGCCATCACAGGAAGTTCTACAGTTTGACAGCTGTCCCTCACTTCTGGCTGTCTTTCCTAACAAAAAGAGAGAGAGAGGCTTCACCAGGAGTTAACGGTTCTTTATACACTGACCAAGCTACCAGTACTGATTCAAGACTGAGCTGACCGGCTTATTGGAAACCCAAGCTCTGAGGGAATGAAACAGAAATGAGTCTTGGGTAGGCACAGAGCCATGAATTTAGGAAACAGCAGAGAGCATTCTGGCCTCTGTAGGAGGTCAGTACTTGCACAGGCAAGCAACTGCTGCTGGTGGTAGCAATGTTTCTCAGTGCCTCTGAAAAGAGAGCACTAAGTTTGTTGGCCTTAAGGCTTGAACATGACTTGGTAAAGCTAGGAAAACTGATGCCTGGGAGTCTGAAATTTCAAATTTTAAACACATCCAATTGTATGTGATATTTTTACAATTTATTGTTCTGTTTGGTGAGTTATGCCAGTAAGTCAGTCAGTCTGAGAACTCCTTGTTGCCTGATTACTTTTTAATAAAAACTTTCCTCAAAAAAATTATAACAAAGAATTTGGTGATCCAGAGGGATTAATATTTTTTCATACCTAGCTGCACAGCACCAACACTTGGCTGTTCCTGGATGCTTCATCTGCTATGCTGGTAGTAAACTTAGAGGAAGACAAATAGAAAAAAAAATCTGCTCAAAAAAAAATATAATCTGCTCTAAGTCACCTGCTTTTAAATTATCTGATGTATGTTCTTTCCAGTTACATTACACCCTATTGCCAGATTTAACTGGATAGATATTGGAAATGTTCATCTCCAAGTTTCATATATATAGTACCAAACTCTACTGCAAGTGACACACAGTGTTTTGTACTGTATGTCAGTTAAGCTCCTGCAGCCCTTCTCTAAAACTGCTCTATGAAACTGCCAGAAAAAACCCTGCACACATGTACTATAAGTCATTAATCAGTGCCGTGTAGTGCACATTAAAGAAGAAACTACTGAATAGTATCCACAAAGCCATGTAACTTCTTTACACAGTCTGATTTTAACTGTTGAATTTCCTCTAGGTTCTGGCTGAACTGCAGCTGAAGCAATAGCAGTATTTAACACCTGCTTCAACTACAATTATTCTAGCATGATTTCCAGTGTGGTCAGGACATTTTTTTCCTCCAGGACACTCATGTTACAAAAGCAGTACTACGGACTAGCAGGACACCCTATGGGATGGCAGCCTATTACTTCTATTTCTGCACCTCCTGGAAAGGCAAGACCGTGCTATGCAATACACCAAGCAAGCACCGTCCTGCTCTGTGAAGCCTGCTTGGGAATTTCAAGGTTAGACGGACACCTCCTGACAAGCCTAGGTGCCCAACTGCCCAGTACGCACCACAGAATTTCACTTTTCAATCTAATTGATAGCTACTGACTAAAATCAAGTGATCCTTTTGAAAACAAAAAATATAAACAGGTAGAACAGAATGGGTAGGAGGTGGAAGAGGCAGTAAAAAGTGAAACATTGTCTGAGGTCGCAGGAGGTCAGCAGAGTAGTCAGCACCATCTGCATGCAGAAGCTGCTAGAAGAAATAAAAGAATAAAAAATAAGCTGTGCAGACATGCCTTGGTACACAAGTTGTAATTTAAGAGACCTACAGAATGCCATGCTTCCCATACCTAGGGATGACTGCCTCACACCCTCCAGAGCATGACGAAGCTCTATCAACTACCTTATCCCAAGAAACAAACAAGAGACAGCACAGACCAAAAGTGAAAACTAAAACGAATGCCAAAATGTCTTTAGTTTGCAGCATTCCAAATAAACATGTCTTACGTAAAATATTCCAGAGACTCAGGCTACAAAACTATGAAGAATGTACAGAAAAAACTTTTTATGTTATGTTGGTATTGTGAAGCTATTCGGAATAAATTTATTACTGACTCTTCTGGAACATTTGGATTTGAAAAATATATGCAAGCAATTTGGGTTTAGAATTAAGCACCCTGGATGATATGAAAGCAGACAGTGGCTACCCATGAAGGGCAAGACCATGCCTGAGGCTACACGAAATGCATCTGAATAAAGGCGTTGTCCCGCCAACTTATTTAGAAATCTAACATTTATAATCAGGTCAAATTTAATGTGACCTACAGTCTGTTTAATTCAAATGCAGGAATGAACTGAAATAATTAAATTTCCATTATGAATAAGAATTTTGTATGTTTCCAGAACAATAAACTGTAGGGCATTTTTGAATGAGGCAAATAATTTATTTAATGTTTCTGGAAAATAATATTAAAAGCTTGCTACTATTTGCGGTTCCTATAGTGAATGCAATACATTTTCATTTAGAAAAGTAGTGTTTTCACTTCCAAGACTCCTTCCAAGACCTTTCAAGACAGTCTCCTGACTGCAGAATAGACAGAAACCTACCTTGTTTGCAGGCATGAGTCCTTCATGAACCACAACAATGGCACATGAGTATGTCATTCTACTTTACCGAAGTGCCCCCACCCACACGGTGATATCATCTAACCTGACACCCCACAGATGTTTTTTTAAAATGCAAGGAAAAAAAAGAAAAAAAAAAAAAGAAAAAGTAGAGACGTGCGTTGGAATTTCCCCATGGACATAACAAAGCAGCTCACCTCTACTCTTTACAGCAGCAGACAGGTTTCTCCCTACAAAGATGGTTGACAGGAAATCAGCTTCAAATACCAGTACTACCAGTGGCCTGTTTTCTAAATTAAGGCAGCTTAATTTAACAGACAGCTTAATAAAACAGACAAGCCTGTTCGTTTCTTTCTAATTACTAAAAATGTATTTGCCATCACACTTTGTTGTGTGCCCTGGATAAAAACATTTTTAGAAAACTGTCTGTAGGATGCTAAGAGCAGAACACTTCTATCTGGCAGCAGCTCTAAAATAGAACTCCAGCAGGTCATAACCTTTACCACCACTTAAGCTGCTTTATTTACTTATTTCCTTCTCATTTTGACCCACAAATAATTTTCAAGTTGATTTTTAAAAAGCTAGTGATTAGTAGCAGTCATAAAACAAATAACGAGCAGTGCAAAGAACAGCTTTCACTCAGTTATTGCTTCTGCTTTGCCCAAAGAAATACACACATTACCTCTTAGAGAATTAAATGGACATCATCATGTTCAGTAAATTCCTTACTTCACAATAAGATTTACACAATCTGATTGAAAATACTATTTTTACTGCTCCAAACATGATTACATATATTTTAAAAAATATGTGTATATTAAAAAATATAGCCCCATGTAAAAGAAAGGGCAAAGTTGGAGGAAAGTAATTATTTAAAAGCAGTCTTGAACTGAAGACACAATTACAGCATTCACAGACTTTTATGGATTCATATGATAAACCTGAAGCAACTGAAATGCCATACAACTGCTCCAATGTTATTACAGCAGGTTAAACCCCCCCCCCTTACAGACAGGGGTCCAGAACCTCATTTGAGTCCAACCAAGAATGTAAAGTTTTTGACTCTGCCACTTCCTGCTATTGCTGGAAATATTTCCTCCTTTAAACAGAGATGGATTTCAAGGTACTGTACCTCGTGTTGTTTTGAGAGTACATTCAGAAGAAAACGTGAACGTGTAGGCAAACTGGAAACTCTCTGGAGAGATTACCCACTTATTTAACCACATTTCCTGTTTTTTAACCCGTTTGTCCTAAGTCAGTCCTTAGACTACTGACAAAAATAGATACAAGTCTGCTATAAATAGCTTATTAGCAGGTCTTTCATGGTAAAACTGAAAATGTTTTGATAAATTCATTGTTCTTACTAGCTCCATACTTATTAAACTGTGAATTACATTAATATTTCCTTGAAATTCTTCTCTGCATAGCTCATGGTAATTATAAAGTGCCTTAGGAATCAGAGAAGTCATTGCAAGAATTAATAGCGACCTAAAAAATAGCTATCGATAATTGAAACTTAATGACGAAATTACTGGCAATCTATGTGGGAAAATGCTTTTACAAAGCACAGTTCTGAAGCAAGGGAGGACAGAACCTGATCACTAAGTTCTGAGTCAGAAACTAGCTAAGTATTTTGAGATTTTGTATTTCAGACAGCTTGGAGTAGCAAGAACTCTAAAGACTGCCAATACTGTGATTAATACCTTTGTCTGTTGTAGGGAGTCTATTGTAGACTGAAATTCAGTTTACAGAGGAGAACACTAAGAGAATAATACTAGTTCTGTGTCCTTGTGTAGAGTCCAAATTAAGATGTCTTTAAAGAAGCTACTGAAGGTGTTCCAAACTATCTGGTACTCCATCCAAACTGTCAGAAGAATCTGAGGGACAGCTGAAGAAGCCTAAAATCTAAATACTTGCTGCTTTCTGATCCTTACTACACTGCCTCTTGGGATAGAGTATCATCTGCTTTATCGGATACGGAGAAAAACCTGTAAAGGCCACAGACTATAAAAAGAAATGTGAAGCTTGACAGTGCTTTACTTGGGAAGAAGAGATATTTGCTAGCATCCGATTTTAAAACATGTGCACGTAGCTGAAGGCCAGCTTGATCTGTATTTGATCAGGAGAATTTTCTTTTTAGATGAATTTACTTTCATTTGTTTCATCAAACACAGTAACAAAGCTTAAAGGGCCTTTTACCAACCCAGACCTGAAAGTCATGAGAAAAGGATGCTGCACACCATGCTGAGAATTGAAACAATAAAACGCTCAAATTACTTCTATTATTGCAGAATAAGGCAAATTTCAACCTGTTAATCTGGTAACAAGAAATGTAAATAGCAGAAGAAAACAATCAAAAGCCTCTAAACCAAACAAAAAGCCTATGCGCTAGAGTAAAAAAAGACCTACTTTGGAGTTTATAGCCATCCATACCTCTTCACATAAGCATACACAGGTATCGGCTCACCCAAATCACCACATGTAAAGAAACACATTTGTGACCCTCACCTGAGCCCAGTACTTAAGATACATGACCCATAGAGACTTGTCTTTATGTTGCTCTCATTTAAGTATTAAAAACATTGTCTGGCACAGATACAGCCATTAAATGGTGCTCTACATGCAGATGCCTCATCAACATGTGGCCGTAACCCATAAATGCAGCCTCGAGACAGCATACGAATACAGTAAACACTTCACAGCCAAGTTGTGCCCTACAGATTTAGCAGCACTTAAGAAAATCGTATGGTTTCTACTTCAGCATTAACAGTGTTGGGGCTGTTCGATCTTTTTTTTTTTTCTGTTAACTTTAAGTGACTATATGCAATTGAATGAAGAAACCCAACAGTATCAAATAATCACAACTATCAGATATTTAAAGTAGCTGGTTTGAGGTAGACGAAAAAAAGAACTGCGCTATGAGAAAAGACATTTCACCACACTACAACATAATATATACTATCCAAAACAAAACCATTGTTCTTCTTGAGTGGGAAAAAAAGGGTCTGAAGAATGAAATTTATATCTGAGATTCCTAGATATAACAAACCCTCCTTGACATGAAGATTAATACATCTAAGGATGTATTATTAGCTTAATTTTTTCTACCAGCAATCCATCAGTTGTAGGATGGCTCCCTAAACAAATACTGCTAATTTTCCCGAAGGAAAAATGTTAACAAATTTCCCTCTTCTGTCCTCCATAATTTACAGCATATAATTGCCAGAGCATCACCTATATAAATTCTATTATCACTAGATCTCTATTATAAGAACAAATTTAATGCTCAAGGCTTTTCTTTTGATAAAGCAGAGTGTGTTAATAACCAACATGAAAGGGGCTAAAAAATCAATAGGGCACACATCCCTGGTATGAGTAGGTTTCCACCAATTTTAGCAGTTTGTAAGGCAGGATTGAGATCCTTCTGTGTATATCCAGAAGTTTGGCAGAGTGGGAACTTAATAGCTATTTCTGGCCAGAGAACATTCTGAAGTTGCCAGTATCTCTGAGCAAGAAAAACAATGAAGCAAAACATAATATTGCATGTTAAGAGGGGACAGACTGATTAGTGTGTGTGTACATATACATATATATATTTGATATATTGGACATCTTTTCAAAAAAAAAAGTCTTCTGCATCAACAGTTTTCTCATGAAATAAAGTTAGAGCACGCTAACCAAGAAACTGCTCTGCTCCTTAAAAGCTCTCTCTGTGCTTTGTTTTGGTCCCTCCTTCCCCACCTCAGATTTAAGAAAAATAGAGAAACTGCAGAACACACGAGTTGGTGGGTGGTGGATACTTAGAGTATCATCATCTTGTAAAACTATACCAATGTTCTTCCAAAGCCTGGTACTCGCACTGTTTCCAGAACTGTAGCCTGTTTGTTATTTACCTAAAGCATTTTCTAAATTCTTCACAAGTGAGCCACTTAGAAAAAAATAAAACAATTGTACAGCTTCACAATTTTGACATAGTCTTCCAAAAGCCTGAGTGTGATAATATATCATATTTGGTGGTTCTTGCCAATCTAAGACACGTCTCACTGTATAGATGTACAAGTTAAATGCCCAGTCACACATCTAGTGGTGCCAGCGGGGATTGGAGTCAGCAACACAGACTTACCTCTTCACACTGCCCCCAGATATCCCAATACACGAGGCAAGAAGCATGAATTCAAAAAGAATATTCACAGATAAAAGAGGGTAGCTATATGTACCATAAAGATACAGAATGACCTATTCCATGGGAAAAGCAAGCCACTTCCTTAATTGTAAGGTATACTAAAAATCAACATCTCTATCAAAACTGAGAACAGTTGAATCAAAAAAATGTCAAGCAATATTTCTTTCCATTAACACAAACCAAGCATAGTCTACAAGAATATTCATTTATTTCTTTCAAACACCCTGAAGGTGTCCTTTCATGATTTTGTAAAACCTAAAATTATTAAAACCTTTCAAAACACAGACTCACTCAGGAAACTGTGTGTTCTTCTCATAATTCCTGAAGTCACTGGTACCGTAATAATAGCCTGTCATATGCAAAATGACAGCAATTTCATAAACGAAGAATGGGCTTAGAAGTATACTATGTTTATGAATTTACTTCAGTTGTCACTCAAATATTATTATTATAAGAAATGAGAAAACTGAAGCCAATGAATCTAAAAGAGACCAATTTCATAAAAAAAAATAATTTGCAGCAATACAGACACTAATAATTTTAGTTTTCAGTTATGTCCTGCATCTGTCTAACCTTCAAGCTACATAAAAAAAACCTTAGTCACCAGTGAAACACGACCTGCACTTATTATAGTGACTTAAGACAGATACACTTTCTTAAGTAAAAGAAAAGGCAAACCTGGCAAAAGGAAGTAGAGTATGTATTTTTTAAAACATTTTTTTTTTTCCAAGTAAGAAACTTTAAAAGTAGTGTATTGAGCAAAAAGATTACTAGCAGCAATACAATACATAATTTTCCTGTCTTTTAGAGTATAACTTTGTTAGTACAATTAATGATTTTTTTGAAGTTGCTATTCTATTGAATTATATCAGAAGTACAATGGTCACAAGCAGGCAGAACGGATAGAATATAAAACAACTAATACTTTTGGAACATGATACTGCAAAGGTCTATGAATGCTCTTAACCCAAAAAATCCAAGGAGTCAGCCACACACTGAAGGAAACCACAGGACTGGCTGTTAGTATTTTTACATACTTTCTTCTAAATGGTTTTGTGTACCATTTGTGGATACACGGAATTTTTATTTGTCCTTAGTAATTAAATTCAGCAAACTGGCAACCAACTCAAAGCCATGGTATTAGCTTACAAGCAACCACTAATAGGTAGCAGTATTTGCAGGCACGGTGGAAGTACTGAGTCATGGGAAAGATCTGTTCAAAGAAAGGCACCTTGGTTACAATGCAGTGGATTCTTTGAAAGATGTAGTAGAGGTCATGCTCTGCTTCATTTCTCCAAATACTCAAATTTGAGTTCTACGGCAAAATCTAAGGGGTTTTTTTGTTGTTCCCTGACTTGGTAACTTGCAGTGACCTTGAAGAGGTAGTCATCATTTTGATTTTCAGCCAGTCCTTATTTCTACCAATGTACATTATTTAAATCTGAACCATGTACTGCAGTCAAATGCATGTAGATCAGCAAATCACTAATAATTACTCACAAAACTATACATTTATGGCAAAAAATGACAAACCAAATTTCATGTACAATTTTATTTATCTGCCTGTTTAAATAATGAGTGAGCTAGAACCAGACCACAGCAGCTTTTAAAGATGTTAATTCAGTAAATGCCAAAACAGATGATGAGAAAACGAACATGAGCCAGCAGCGTGCGCTCACAGCCCAGAAAGCCAACCGTACCCTGGGCTGCATCAAAAGAAGCATGACCAGCAGGTCGAAGGAGGTGATCCTG
>JANHGB010038828.1:6557-16726 GCA_026283785.1 Coracopsis vasa
AGGCCATGGCAGGGGATTGGAACTGGATGAGCTTTAAGGTCCTTTCGAACCCAAACCAGTCTGGGATTCTATGAGTGAATGGAAGATGGGGAACAAATAGCTCAGCAATGTTTGCTGTACCCCTGAGCTAATGAAATGCAAGCTTCAGTGTTGAAGAGCCAGAACCTTGCTGGTAGGAGCGTTTTCCCAAGATCATTTTATTCACTTCAGAACAATGGAGCAATTTCAAAGATATCCTGAGTGCCCTGGTAGAGAGTAGCTCACAGGTTGGTGAACTGGGTCTGCTGTGAGGGGCTTGGGATACCGTTCTCTTTGGGAGATGATTTAGCCATGAAGGGATTGTGTAGGAGAGTTCCATGCATTGGCTCCCAAACAGTCTGCAGTCAAGAGAGCACACCCCTAGGTACTGGTGGGCTGAGGCTCAGTCTTGCTTGGTACATGTGCCTCTTGTTTGTTCTTTGAAGATCCCATTTTGGGCTTTTGCCTCTCACCATGCCTAACAGAATGAGGTTAAATTCATAGTTCAGGATTCTGGAGCAGGCATCTAAACGTTTAATGCTCAGAGTAACAGTGCTTCTATTCGTTTTCAGATCTAGCACCAAGTACCTTCTGCTATACTCTGATTGTATGTACTTGTGTCTTCTGTGACTGTAGGTGTCGCAGTGATAGCAGTACTACAGCGAACTCTCCACTACGACTGCATTGTCCTCGTGAAACAGTTCAGGCCCCCAATTAATGGCTATTGCTTGGAATTTCCTGCAGGTAAGTAGCTGAAGCATTAAGATGGGTCACAGAAAGCTGACAGTTAAGTGTGTTTAGATGTGCTGGGAGTGTCAATCTCAAGCAGCTCTAACTAGAAAACCATGGTGAGCTCTGTAGCTCAGTGTGCTATTCCCAAATAGGAATATTTGGTGATGAAGGATACAAAACGGGCTCATTTTAGCAGACTGGAGGCATTTTGCACAGCAGTCTGGTAGTAGAATATTGCATTTCCCTCCACTCCTTAAGAGTCAAAGCATTTGGCTTCTTTCCCTTATGAGGATGTTAATGCTGTTTCCTGAGAAGGTGGCAGATAATCAGCCTGGGAAGGCTTCTGTACACAATCAGATGAAGATGTGGGCAGCAGCCTGATGAATCCAGGAACTGGAATCCTGCCTAATGCTTCCATTTTATCCCTGTGTAAAAGTAGTGCAGTGAGGATGTTTTGCCTCTTCCATAAGGCTGGATTCAATCTGGGATGGGTGTTATGGTCAAGTGTCTGCTTTTAATTGCTCCTGTGTGTTATTTATCCCACAGGCCTCATTGAGGAAAATGAGACTGCAGAAAGCGCTGCATTGCGAGAGCTGGAGGAAGAAACAGGGTACAAGGGGGAGGTCATTGAATGTACTCCAGGTCTTTGCTTTGTCTTTTATTTCCCACCCAAAGCTAATTCTGCCTTTGACAGGTACTCTAAATGTCTAAAATGCTCTAAAAGAAAAAGAGCTGTGCAGGAAAGTCTACACAGATGAGCACGGAGCAGTATCCTATGGCTGGTCGTTGCTGAGTCACTAGCTGAACTGAAGTGACAGCTTGATGTCTATAGGGGAAAACTTTGCTCTTAATTAAGATCCTTGACACAAAACCCAATTGTTCAAGCTGTGATTTGGCATTTTAGTATAAAGGTTTAAATTGCTGGACTTAATGTGAACAGCTTTTGTGAACTTAGGTATTAAAAAATAGCTACATGATGCAGCCTGAGTGGAGGTCACCTCATGCCACTGTGGGGAGGTGACAACACTCAGGTTCTACAGCCAGAAAAGAGAGAATAATTGGAGTAAATCCAGAGAACCTTTGGAACATGATTGTTGCCAATACAAAGCAAAATGAAGACAAAATGAGCATCCCAAATTAAGCTTGAGAAGGTAGAAAGGTGAGGCAGCTTCCCTAGGATTACAAGTAAATGCCAGTATAGGTGAGACTTGGCTCTTGAGTACCAGGTACAACATGATGGGGACTGATACGGAGATAGGTGGTGGCAAAATCAGACTTGACTGAGGAAGTCTATAAAGGAATTGTAGTTTGCAGTTTAATCTGCAGTCTGTGGGATGCAAAGTAAACCTAGCTGTGGAGAACAAGTCTTACAAGGGATCTGTAAAAGCACTGAGAGGCACAGAAACATTGCTTTTGAGAACCTGTGGAGACAAACTGTTCACAGCCTGAACATATGTGAAATACATGTTCTCCTCTTGTACCAGGATGCATTTCTGTGAAAGCTTTGGGTAATATGTCAAGGTGCCCGACTTGTGCTTTTGACAACTGAACTTCTGCCTTGTGCTTGTTGGCAGCTCTCTGCTTGGACCCAGGTTTGTCAAACAGCACCACACACATTGTGAGCGTCACCATTAATGGGGATGAGGCTAAGAACACAAGACCTAAGCAAAAACTGGGTGAGTTTTGTACTGTTTGAAAACTCAGAGAGGGTAACAAAAGAATGGGTTTAAAAGAACTGACCCTACCACTGTAGGGACATCTCTTCTGTCCCAGCTGATGCAGATGCTGCACATCCTTCAAATCGTATCCTGCAGTCTGGATGTGCTTTCTGTGTTTCTTTGCTAAATTCCCTGGGAAGACCTCAATGTTCAGTGTCAGGTGTTGGCAAACCCAAAAGGAGAAATTTGGCTGCCACACTTCAGTGAGGGCCATAAGCACTTGTGAACCCTGATATTCCTCTTAGTTGTGGCTTGACCTTGGAAATCGCTACAGTGTCACTCACAGTCAGCTATTGGAATGCTTTCTAGTTGTAAGCTCTGTGTATGTCAAACCCCTTAACTTACTACTTTTTATTACTTTCCTTGCAGATGATGGAGGTATGTTGAGTAACTGCTCCCACTGACAGCAAGGTCAAGAGTGAGCTACGTATGGCAAGTTTTACTGAGAACATGTCAGTTAAAACTGGTTCTTAGTTGGGCTGTGTTATCTCCTGGCCCTAATCAAACATGCATGAGACTGACTTTGGCCTAGACGTGGAACATTATTGCATCAGTTCTCTCAAGCATTGCACCTATAGCACCAGTATCTCAGGACATACAAATGACTAAATCCACAGTAGGTGTAGATGAAGCCCCAAAGACAGTGAATTCAGGTGGACAGGGGAGGTGTAAGTCAACGCATATTCATCAAGAGCAAACTCTTTGTGCTGTTTTAGTCTTCAAATGCATCTATAATCCATTACTGTACCTGTATAAACCAAACCAGAGTCCATTTCAGTATACTTGCCATTTCTAGAAGGGAGGAGGTCTCGCTTTGGAAGGGTTCTGACCCCCCATGGCTGTCAGCTGCACTGGTTTTCCCAGTTTCTTTCTGCTAAACCTGCTTTTTAATGACCCCAGTCCTGGACTTCCCCCATTTAATTGGCCTTTTGGCGATATGTGTGCAGGCTCAACAGCTTTTGGATGGAGATGAGCATTAAGTCAGTTGGTTTTCCCCTTTTAAACTGTAAGAAACAGGACACTGAGGTAACTTCCTTTACTGTTTGCAAATTTAAAGGCATGTAACACTTTTTTATTCTCTCCTAGAATTTGTGGAAGTTATTTCACTTCCAAAGAACGACCTACTGCAAAGAATTGATGGTAAGAGCTTGCTGACACGCTAAATGCACATTGAGAAAGCCTTAGCTTCCCTCCTCATGGCCTTTCTCACCTGAGAAACCTCTGTCTTAGAAAGCTGGGAGAGACTCAGCAAGGGAAGAGTCAGTGACAGCATCAGATGCTGGCATGAGGAATTAATGTCTGGAATGCTGCACAGCTTTGTTGTAGCGCAGGACTTGCATTTGTGTAGAGGAGTTTAAACAGTCTCATAACTGTATTTTTCTTTCTTTCCAGAGCTGGTGGCAGAAGAACACCTGGCAGTGGATGCCAGGGTTTACACCTATGCACTGGCCCTCAAGCGTGCGGCAGAGAAACCGCTCCAAGTCCCTTTTATGAAGTGAGAAACGTGGTTGGAAACTGCCCCATTCAGATGGCTCGGAACGTTTAACTTTCCTTGTAATAGAGGTCCTGTCCTTTACTTGTAGAGCAAAAGTATTTGTAGGAATGACCCTGGTATTTTTATCTAGAATTATGTAACTAACAGAAAGTGTCCCTTTAACTGCTCAGGCTGTCAGGCCTGGACTGAATAATGGTAATAAAAGTGCTGTTTAATTTTCAGAGCAGCTCATCCCTCACTGTGTTTGTCAGTGCAGTGTAAGGAAGATGCTCAAGTGACTGTAGTTGGTGGTGTACCAAAGCCTGTTAACTCAAGGTGGGTGCAGGAACAGTGTCCATCTTCCTCTTCTCTCATCCACACACACCAGTAGCATCAGCAAAACAACCATCAACGATTCCTCTGTGACAGGAGCAGCAGCATGGCAACACAGTGACACACTCTGGCTGCTGTCTTTGAAACTGCCTTTTATGCTTTAAACCTGAGGGAATTGCTTCCTTGTCCCAGTTGTAACGAAACTATCCAGAAAGAGAAAATTGGTTGGTTTAGCTACAAAAATCACAACTCTGGCACCAACACAACATCCCAGGGTCCATGACCCAGCCAGGGGATTCTGTTTGAGGCATGAACTTACGTGCCTGGCACTTCTATATGCCACACACACATGGCCCCAGGCTGCCCATTCCCTCACTCCCATTACTTCTGGGTGAATCTTCAGTGTATATCTGTGCAGAGCTGACTGCTTCCAGTTACACAACCACCCACCACTGCTTAAAGGTTAGGATCTAAGAGCTGTAATAAACAAACATATCCTCATATCAAAGTCTTGTTCTGAAATGAATTTGGGTGAGCATGCATAATTGGGAAGACTTTTCTGCCTTAGAAATGAAGCAGAAAACTTGCTTAAGATTTTCCTGTCATAACAAACAACAAAGTTACTTTCAAGTTAAGTATGAGAGAAGACAGAAGAAATCAAAACATGAAATCAAAGGGAAAAAGGGATTAGTTACAGCCAAGCAGAAAAGCTCAAAGATTTGAAGGGGAGCAATCTTGAGGCTTGATTTTAATTAAAGCTGCTAAAAACTGATCAGAATTATATTCTAGAACAGGATGAGGAAGAAAAAAGGAGCCTTCCAGCCCCCCCCCCCCACTAACAAAGCATGTTAGAAAGGATCAGACCCTGCAGCTGAATTCCATCTCACATGGATGAGACACAGGAGAGAGCTTAATTAAATAAGTTTATTGTCTAACGTTTACAGTTGTACATTGCCGCTGTAAAGCGCGACAAAGATCTGCAGCAGGAACTCCTCCTTCTCCCTTTCCCTCCCCTAAACAGTGCTTGAGGAACCAGGCCTTGTTCTTTAGACTCACAGAAGCAAAGTGGACGTGAAGTTTCAGTGGCACAGCTCGCATGAGTACAGGTTGAAATGGAACAGCAGGGCTCACTTCCCAGTGGGACAGCAGCTGCCACCACACTGTCCCCACCACAGCAGGGCAAGATCCCAATGCCCTGGGCCCTGCGATGCAGCAAACCCACCCCAGAACCAGCTCCCAGCTGAGATGTGTATCAGTCTCTGGTAAAACATCTGATTGTCCACCCTTAGAGCTAACAGAGAGGTGCCCTAGTGGAGACAGCGCAAAAGAAGGAGTGCCCAGTTCAGTGATGGGGAAATGCAAGTTAAAAAAGTATAAAAACCTAACATAAAATACAAGCTCCAGGTACATTTTGTCACGTGGCAATTAATTTTGAATTCAGATTTCTTTTTTTCTCCTCTTTAAGGACAGGGAAATAAAGTTAACATTTGAATGCTGTGTGCAAAAAGTGTTTACTAACACCAAACTGATACATTTGAGCGTCTCACTGCAGCGTTTGGACAGCAAGGTAGATGAACTGGTTTCCAGCATCACAGGCAACACTAGGTAAATACTTAAACAAGATAGATAATGTAAACTTGATTCTTAAGGCAGCCGGTACTAACGCTGCTCACAGGCGTTGCTCGGTGCCCATTGCAGGAACGGGCCACGCAGCACTTGAAAACAAGTCAAAAGAAAATAGCATTGTTGGATTAAATGATGCAATGTTGCCAAAATACTTTCCCTTTCCACACAGGCCATGAAATATTTGGACATCTAGAAAAATAATGCACCTACTCCTCCCACCTCAGCCTGTTCTTTTACAAATATTTCGAAGTACTGATAAATAATAGTGACTGCCAGCAGAATGCCAGTGCCCGAGCCGATGGCACCCAGGAAGTCAGCCAATACTGAAAGGGCACCGATGCATAATCCACCAAATGCAGCAGCTGTAGGGATATACCTGTACCACAGGGAAAGAGAAAAGTATTCAGCATCATGAATCTTCACTCAAGGGCTCAAACAATGCATCGGCTACTACAGCAATCAACTGGAATATTGAGTGACAAAAGGTGAAGGAGGGGATTCTCCTCCTCTACTCTGCTTTCATGAGAACCCCTCTGCAGTCCTGTGTCCAGCTCTGAGGCCCCAAACATAATAAGGATGTGGAGCTGCTGTAGCGAGTCAAGAGGAGGCTGTGAGGATGCTGTGAGGGCTGGAGCAGCTCTGCTCTGGAGCCAGGCTGAGAGAGCTGGGCTGGTTCAGCTGGGAGAAGAGAAGGCTCCTTAAGGAGAGACCTTAGAGCAGCTTCAGTGCCTAAAGGGGACTGATACAGACTCTCGAGAGAGGCTGTTTACAAGTGCATGCAGAGACAGGACAAGGAAGAAAGGCTTCAAACTGCCAGGAGCGATTTAGATCAGGCATTAGAAGAAATTCTTCCCTGTGAGGGTGCTGAGGCGCTGGCACAGGGTGCCCAGAGAAGCTGTGGCTGCCCCATCCCCGGCAGTGCTGAAGGCCAGCTTGGACAGGGCTTGGAGCAATCTGGACTAGTGGAAGGCGTCCCTGCCTGTGGCAGGGGTGGGAACTGGATGAGCTTTAAGGTCTCTTTCAGATGAAACCATTCTATGTTCTATGCAGTTTAGCATTGCAAATGGAACTCTGCCATGAGCCGTCTTCTGTATTTGTACAAAGTAGAGACTAAAATAAGTATTCACCAAGAGGAAAGCTGTGTGAGTAATTGAACACTGGCAAAGCTTTTCACTGCACAGGATAGCACACGTGTATGGAGAATTGCTATGGAACCTCCACAGGAGCAGGATAACTGCTCTGACTGAAACATAAAGGGATACATCTACCTTTCCATACAGACCAGCAAGCTTTGTGTACCACATAAAATACCATTTTTATAGCATCAGCTTAGCTCAGTAATGGTAAATTAAACACCTGTAAAAACCAAGGAATCTTCCTTGTACGAACACAGCAGAGATTCAGGCCAAATTCCCTCCTTATGCCACTTACACAAGAGGCGCTACAGGTAAACCTTTTATCTACTGCTATAAACGTCTTGTGTGTTACCAGGAACAGCTGAAAGGGAAGAACCCAGACACATGCAGTGGAAAGGTCTCTGATGTTTCCAAGAACACCTGCTCTAGCTGACAGCACCCTCAAGCACCCTGTTGGAAGTCACCCATTTCCTTACCTGTTCAGCTCGTGAACCATTGAAGTGTCCCTGTGGCCTCTCATCACCATCTGCTGCTCTTTGAGTTGCTTGGCAACCTGCAAAAAAGAGAGTTTTATGGAACTGCTGCAGTGTTTCACAGTCACCTGGTATTTAGTCAGAGGAGTAACTGATGAGTGAGTAGCCAGGCAGGTCTAAATGAAGACATCTAGGCAGGTTTATCACAACACCTACGTCTTTCGCTGATGAGCCAGACACCTCAATCCAAGTCTTGGAGAAGAACGCGCAGGATCCCAACATAAATATGATATAAACTATGACATGGACAGGATCCTCAAATATTGCACCCATGGATTCAGGGGGGGACAAGTAGTAGCACAGGCCACCAACAGGGTAAGAGCGAGCAGGACCACCACCACTGACATCCTGTGAGAGGGGAAGAAAAAGGAAATCAGTTATTTTGCCAAGAAAGGTTGGAATAAATGATCCTTGAGGTCATTCCAACCCGGTATTCTATGAGGTTCCTCACAGACCTCTGACATTCCTGTCACAGAATGGTTTGGGTTGTAAGGGACCTTAAAGCTCATCCAGTTCCAACCCCTGCCACGGGCAGGGACACCTTTCACTAGGGCAGCTTGCTCCAAGCCCCTGTGTCCAACCTGGCCTTGAACACTGCCAGGGATGGGGCAGCCACAGCTCCTCTGGGCACCCTGTGCCAGTGCCTCAGCATCCTCACAGGGAAGAACTTCTTCCCAATATCTAATCTGCATCTCCCCTCTGTCAGTTTAAAGGACTATCCTGTATTTTCAGAAGAATTCCTCTTCAATGTTTAAAAGAGCTTTTATATACAAATGTTCAAAAGTATTCAGCTTTCTGCTGCTTAAATACCAGTTTCACAATGAAGTAATATGTACAAACAGTTCATTTAAGTGGTAAAATACTTACTGCCCACTGTCCTAGTAAATTCACCAAGAAGTTGCCACTAAAACGAACAGACAACATCTGGGAAATGACATAGAGGTTTGAAACTAAGGCAGACTGCAGAATGATGGGAATGTTGGAGGTATAGAAGAGCTTGATCGGATAGCTACTGTACTGTCCCCGGTAGCGTGCAGACTTGATGGGCAAATCAACACGAAACCCCTATGGAAAGAACACAAACACACCAGGCTTATTTCCAGCACAGAAGGTGTTCCTGAAAGGCCAAAAAGCCATTCCTGACCAGAGCCTTCTGGCTGGATAAACAGGTAGTGCAAGGTCTGAGACAGTGAAAGCCAGAGGTTTTCTGCCACAGCCTGGATCCCAATTTTAAGGAGTTGTAAGTGTTACTGCTTGGTTTTATGATGTTCTTTTTACATAATCTCTTATCTGCTAAATGACATCCCTTTAACATACACTTTATAGAATAGGGCTCAATAAAAGACTTTAACTTAAGTAGCCAGTGATCAGCAGGATTTGTGTGGTAAGACCATTCCTCTGGGGCAGGCCTCTGGCTGAGTAGACCCAAGAAAAGCCACATGGATTTGAAAACCACATAATCCAAGTTTTTTGTGCCAGCACTGACTCTAACAGCTTAAAAAGAATAATAATAAATCACATCTTAGCCACACACACAAACAAGAAAATCACCCTATGGATCCTGCTTTAGTGTCCACTTTAGTTAATAAAGTTTATACTTATATACTTGGTATTTAAGCATAAGCTTAAGTAGTCAATACTTCAATTTTAAAGAATTAAATTTAATGCTAGTTAAGGATTTCAAGAGACTGAGGGGAAAACCAAATCAGCTCTGCACTGATTACATGGTTGTTTCTAGAGTAAATCCATACATACCCACCCCAAAGCAGGAAGGTTCTTCACTCTGTCCAAGAATATTCTTCCAAGTCACTGATGAGTATTCAACCATATTTGTGTGAAACTACTGCAATTCCAGAAGCCATTCTTAATAAAATACTCTCATGATGTGTATGGCATTTAATGGAATGTGGGCTATAGAACTTAACAGCAGCACTGTCCCAGAGGTATGTTACTGAACAACAGTACTGAAATAAAGAGAGTTCATAGCTCAAAGCTGACAGAGACTCGACTTATTGTGCATTTCCCCCCAGTGATTGCAGTGTTCAGGGTCTGTGCACTCCCACCTCTGCAGCTGCAGAGCTACTATGAGGAATTGCTCATTTTACCTGGAAATAGATGACTACAGCAAATACAAACACTGTAGCAATCAGGTTCATGAGATTGGGCAGATTCTGTCGGTAAAAAGCTTCCCGCAAAGCCCGGACCTTGTCGGTTCGTGTAGCCAGAAGGTGAAATAAGGCAATCACAGCCCCCTCAAACTCTGTCCCTGCACATGAAAGAGGAGTAAAAGGAATTTTAATCTGTAATTTAAAAACCTGTTAAAAAAATGGCATCTTTGTTTTGGAAATTTGACACAGTAAAATCTGATACAATAGGACATAAATCCTGTTTCAACAGATGTATCACAATACAGGGTTCTGGTTTAGCTTATAGATTGTAGATTAATCTACCAAAACATTATTCCTGGTTAAAACAAACAACCAAATCCCCAAACCAACCAAACAAAAACCCCAAGTCACGTACATAGAATCATAGAATAGTTAGGGTTGGAAAGGACCTTAAGATCATCCAGTTCCAACCCCTCTGCCATGGGCAGGGA
>JANHGB010038831.1:0-12055 GCA_026283785.1 Coracopsis vasa
AAGAGCTTCTGCCTAAGAGCTCATCTCAGTCTCCCCTCTGGCAGGTTAAAGCCATTCCCCTTGTCCTGTCCCTACAAGCCCTTGTCCAAAGCCCCTCTCCAGGTTTCCTGTAGCCCGTTTAGGCACTGGAGCTTCTCTAAGGTCTCCCCTTAAGGAGCCTTCTCCTCTCCAGGCTGAACAACCCCAGCTGTCTCAGCCAACTTAGACCAATCTGTGCTCTAAATAAATAAGTATATACATATATAGTAAAAAAGATATGGTTCTTCCATGGTTAGGAATGAAGAAATTATTGCTCAACATTGCATGGATAATAGGCTGCCTTCAAAATGTGCATATGAAGTACCTCAAACCATTGTTCTTCTACCTGAATCAACCATGTTGAGTAATAGCATCAGCCACGTACAGTCACTATACTTTTGCTCTGAGTTTTATTGGTGAGGAAAATGTATGCATTTGAGTAAAAGGAAACTCAGCTCAGTGCTTACTTGTGAATCAAACTGTAATTAGCTGTTTTATGAATGTAGTCCTCCACGTAAGAGTAGTGGAGTGAGAAATACATCACTCTGATACCTCCGGTCATACTACTTTCTGTTCTGTTGGAGTGAGAGCAAATATATTGCACATTTCTTTCAAGCCTGTGGATTTTCCTTCACACTGCTTGTGGGACAGTAATTTCATGGGCAGCATCCACACTGCAACACCAGTGGGATGCAAGAGAAGTTAATTCTCAGGTTCTGGTAAGGTGACAGATTCTGGATGTAGTATTACCCTTAAAACTGCCTTCTGCTTTCATGTAGGAATGAAAACTCCTTCTGAACTCCTACACTGTGTTAGTAACCTGTTCCTTTTCAGCCAGGTAGAACTGTCATTTTCTTTTCCTTTTGTTTGCTTATACCAGATTAACATCTTAGGTTGACTGTGCCAGCCCTTTCTACTACGTGTTGCAAACACATGACAGGATTTGAGGGTCTGGGTTTTGTGACAGATAGTTGATGACTCCAGATTTGTTGAATTAATACCTACTTTAATAATATTTCAATATAATGCACATAAATGGCGATGTATATATATACAATTGGAATGGAAGTTGGGTTCTTGCAATGTTTGCTTTATACCTGTTGGGGCTTCTCATTTGAAGATGGTCAAAAAACTGAAAGAAAACTTTAAAAGAGACACAGTCATGGCTCATTCCATCCTTGAGGAATATTTGTTTAATGAAGAAGCTCTTAAAGGAATTCTAGTTTTCGGTTCGATACGAGGCATATTGACTTTGAAGCCAAATCATCCTCATAATGTTAACTGTTGTAGTTACTTAACTCAGCCTAATGCTGTCTTTACATTGTAAAACATCACAATTAGTTCTTGGTTCTATGATGGAGTTTTAATGAACACAAATCAATTACTATTACTGCTCATCTGGAGACTTCAATTAAAAAACTGGTAACTGAAAGGTCAGAAATGCTTACTGTTGAAAAAAACAATCTCCATCTTGTTGCCAGCCTTTTAGCACTAATTTGAATATCCATATTTAAAAGAGAAATAAATAAAAAGAGCCATAAATAATTAATGGCTTTGCCTTATTCTATGTGGGAATAGTACGGTTGCTTCATCCTAGTCTGTCCTGGAACTGCAGCAAATGCTCCATTTAATGAGGGGATGAGTTCCTGTTTAAATGCTGTGAAGAATTTGGCTTCCAGTTCTGGGAGTTTTCCAGGCTGTAAACTGTTGATCGCCCTTTCAGGCTCTGCTTGAGGTATTGGCTCCTCAAATCTAATTACATCTCTTTGTGATAGAACTGCCTGATGTACTCGTTTACATAGTTTGCATCTGCTCTGTAGACTAGTATACTGCTCTATGCCTAATTTGGTGAAGAAATCCTGAAAAGTGGATTAAGTAGATCTAGAATCACTTTTGCTTCTTCTTTCCTTTGGTTAAACTGTATTCTGATAAGCTTTGTAAACAGATGTGTCAGTGCTTTATCTGCTTTCCTTCCCTTTTCATAAAGGGTTGTTTCAACTCACTTTCTTGGTGCTGCTTTGTTTCTCCTTCAGTGGTGTATTAATTTCTATCCTAATATTCCCTAGATTCCTTCTGTCTTCCTGAATTCATGACAGGATCCTATCATCCTTGTGCTATTGGACTGAGATTGCTTCTTCTCCCTTCCCTCCTTTTTCCTAGCCATGCCATGCCACTTTCCTTGCCAGTCTATGCTTGCTGCTCCCCATGGGATGACATTGCTTGCACCTCCTGCCTTGTTTGGTTTCCACCTTCAACCACCCCTTTGATTTTATTTTTCCCCTGATCCTGAAGCTCTGTAAACTGGCTCAGTAAAATTCAGCAAACCTGGATGTGGATTCTATCTAGATGCTCCCATTGTGTTGAGTGCTTATGTGCTTTGCCATGCAGGATTAGGATCAGTTGTATCCTCGGTATTGATGCGAACATGCTAAGAGGGATGTTTCAGGGATTCTCAGAAGAGTAATTGATGCATAAGGAAAAAGAATAATCTAAGTCCTGCCCACACAATGCCAGGCTCACAACTGCCACTTAGATGCTAGGAAAAAGCCATTCTTGATGGCTCTTTGAAATCATGAGATCCATGTGCGTTGGCAGCCACGAAATCCAGCATAGTGCTATGTGTCCTCAGGAAGGACACCGAGAGCAAAGTGCTGGTTATTAGTTTACTGCTGAGCAAGATATGACCAAAGTTATCAAAATCATGAACCAGGTGAATGCAGAACTGTTTCCCATGAAATTTTGCACTGCTCCTGGGAGGAGGAACTCACTGGAACTGGTGGAACACGTGTGTAAGACAGGTGAAGGAAATTCCTGCTTCTCATACCAGGCAGCAAACTTCTGGGATGTGTTGCCCAGGAGGTTGTGGAGTCTCATGGTGTCATCAGGTTCAAACCAGAACTAAACATGTTTAATTTCAGACAGTGGGTCTGAAATGGATATGATGAGCGCAGGTAAAGCTGTGTTCTGTGTCCCTATTGCCATTATTACAGGTGCCGGAGGAGCGCAGGGGAAATGGGCTGCAGAGAGCGGTCAGGCTCATGTGGTCTCCTTAAATAGCATCTCCCACAGCCATTGTCTGAGACAGTGGGTTTCTGGACTAGGCAGAGTCATAGCTCCAGCCCCTGAGAGTGTTTCTTGTTCATCCAGGCTGCACTGCTCCCATTGCTGAATCTGGTTGTGCACAAGCTCTAGCCTGGCTTGCTGTACCTGATTCTGTAATCACAGAGTCATAGAATGGTTTGGGTTGGAAAGGACCTTGCAGATCCTTCCACTAGACCAGGTTGCTCCAAGTCCCGTCCAACCTGAGCTTGAACACTACCAGGCATTTCCTCTTAATATCTAATCTACATCTCCCCTGTTTGAGTTTGAGCCCATTACCCCTTGTCCTATCACTTCAATCCCTGATGAAGAGTCCCTCTCCAGCATCCTTGTAGGGCCCATTCAGATATTGGAAGGCTGCTACGAGGTCTTCATGTAGTTAATTATATTAACTTTGAGTTGACAAAACTGTGACACTTTCAAGAGTGTCTATTAGTGAGTGCTTATTTAGAGAGTGTTTATTAGACACTTCCTGAAAATACTCGGTATTTAAACTGTCTGCAGCGTGTGTGTGGAAACTACAGTACCAAAATTGCTGATTATCTTTTGAAATCTTGACTTCAAAGCACCAGTTTCCTTTTTGCTTCTAAAATTAACAAGTTCTTATGCATTAATTAAGATCTGCAATATTTAGGGCTTCTTTAAGCATGTACCCTTTTGATTTGTCTTGCTACTAATATTGTAATTAACCAGAATATACACTTGTAGAAGATATCATGTAAGCCTCCATCCCTTGACTGCTGCTTTCTTTCTGAAATTAAAGCTCTGGGAAGTAAGGATCCCTCCTTTCTCCTCTCATGCTTTTTCCCATGTCTCGTGCAATGCAGCCCATACTATGGCTTGGGTCCTTAGGTGCCGCTGTGATTTATACTACTACAAAGGTTTATGCTCTACGCAAACTTATGTACATAATGCACATTAGTGCATTGCTGTTATGCTGCTATTGAAATATCTGGGCACAGGTGACTAATTTAAGGCAATGAAATTCACGTGTTTCAATTATTGAAAGAGAAAACCACCCAAGCTAGCACTGTAAATGCCTTTCTGCTTACTTATGTCAACCCACTTCCCTTTTGGCATTTCCTTGTCGTGGTGTCATTAATATTTCCACTCCCTTCCCCCCTCCCCCCCATCCTTAATGATCTACTTGGTTGACCTGCATAATTTAAAATATTTTTTCATTATAGTGATTTTCCCATTTAGGTCCCCAGGAGATCCCCAGATGTAATCAGTTTTCCCTAACAAATGACCTCCTTTAACTTCATTAGTTCAGAATTAATTTACTAGCATCCAAGATATTGAATGACTCTGATTAGTAAAATACAGTAAAAAAATTAAAGTTCTCTTTCATTTATGGTCAAGGCAAACATTAATTAAACCCCATATTTCTTTGCTAATTTTGTTCACAGTTCAATTTAATGAAGAGGGAACGTTTGATGGGCTGTCACTAGGCAGTAGATGAGGGAGGGGATGGGATTATAGGCTTTCCATGAATGTAACATCTTCTTCTTGCCAGATGCTTCACTTCTCTCGCAGCTTCCTTCAACTTTTAGGGAGCTTTTTGAATGAGCAAGCCAGGGAGAGCTGCTGCCTTCAGTGAGTGGTGGAGGAGCACAGTGAGGGCTTCGGGGAGGACATGATTTCTGCTGGCTGACGCATCTTAGCCACGGTCCCTGCTGCTTGTGCACGTCAGCTTCAGCTCTCGGGTTGTCTGCCTTATCTCGTATCTCTCCTAAGAGATGTGCCTCCCTTTCGAGGCGTGCAAGTTACTCAGAGGATTAGCCACGCTGCCAGCCCCTCACCCTTTAAGGCTTTGCAGGTTTCCATTCTGCAATCTGCTGCAGCAGGCACTGGCCTGGCGATGGCATTTTTCTCGCTGTCACTTGACAGTAAGCATGTTTGCACCACGCGCTGCATGTGGGATGGCTGATGAGGCTGTATGGAACGTGTGCGGTGAATGGCAATAAGGCTTTGCTTAGGGAATGGTCGTTATTCCTTCAAAAATCCAACCATATAGGGCAGGGTACCCGCCTTGAGTTGATCTGTCCCCCTCATCACTCCCCATGCTGCTATGTTTTTATTTTCCAAAAGGCAGAATCAAAATGTATAGAATAGTTTTAAATAAGAGTAATCTTTCTTATGCTATTGGCCTGCTAGAGACTTTACTGTAGTCCCTATAATGGGTTTTGAAACTGCATTCACAGAAGTTTTGTGCTTGCCCTGATCTTTATGTAAATAAGTAGTTTTGTTAAGGCTCCAGCCATGGCTTGGATCCTCACTGTGGTGGGGGCAGAAGAAAGCCTGAACCTCCTTCCACCCAAAAGACAGCTTGAAACAAACTTTAGGTGTCTAGAGGTCGTCACCCCTTGTAGAGGAGCATCACAGATCTCCTGTAACAGCACCTCAAAGAGCTGCAGCAAGGTTTACTAGAAACGTTTACATGCAAGTGATTCACTAGCCCAAGAAGAACTACTTTTCAGGAACACCCCAAGAGTGTCTCTGAAGAGCATCCTTTATCCCCTACCCTTGTGTTCCTCTGGGTCTGTCTGTATTTTCCATACCATTGAGCTGAAAGGTACAGCAGACTCTGCATCCATCCCTCTCATTCAGGCTGCAGGATGGCACTAATGTGGGGCTACAGGGGCTGCTGCTGCTCTGCTGTCTTGCTGGACATGAAGTGTTCTACTGGTGGCCTCTGAGAAAGGAGACCTGGACCTAAAGGGGGATTAGATGGGACCAATGGCCTTGTAAATTATTCTCCCCTATTCATAAGAACAAACTTTGTGGAGGGATTCAGGCAATCAATTTATATCTCTTGAAGGAAAAGAAAATGAAAACACTAAAGCAATTTATTGCCTTTTAAATTTGGGGATGAGGGGGGATGTAAGTAGCGCTTAAATTTAACTACCTGCAAAAGCAAATAAAGAAAACTGTAATATTTCACAAAGCCATAATCCACTATACTATAAGTGCATTTTCAATTTCACTGTGGAAAATACGAGTTACTACTGCTTTCTGCCTAAAAACTTGCCTATAAAGCAACATCCAATTGGTATATTCAGTTTCTGGTATATTTGTTTTTCTTCTTACTTTCTTACTATTTGCATAAAACACTTAGACAGGCCTTTTTTCCTCCTACCTCATATTGCAGTATTCCAAGTTTTCAGCACAATAAGTGTTTTGCCTGCAAGGCCCATATCTAATATTGGTTCATTTTGAATGTCTTTTCCCATTTAAATGTTAGGCCAGGAAACCAAAGTGATTGTAATCAAATGAGTATGCTCAGTATATACCTTATATGACTACAAGGTGGCTTTCTCGGTCTAATTCAAATGCTCTTAGAAAACAGAAGAGATGATTCAGGGCTGCTTTAAGAAAGTCTTGCTTCCGGCAATATTTACTCTTAGGTAGATTAGAAAATATAAGAGCAGGCGTCTGAGAAAAAGATGAAAACCAAAAAGGGCTGATATCAGCTCATTACATGAGGGCAAAGCCACTGACACCAGTGCAGCAGACAGCTCAATTTGCCCCCTCTGCTTCTGAGAGGATTTTAGAAGAGCCCTGGAGAAGTTCATTATATGAAGAAAATACAGGAGATACGACTTGAGCTTCAGCCAGGCCACAAAACCTTACTGTTCATTTCTCTCTCCAGGAAAAGCTTGGGCTGTCAAGCACTGGAACAGGCTCTCAGGGGAAGTGGTGGAGTTACCACTGGACATATTTAGAAGTCATGTAGATGTGATGCTTATGGACATGGTTTAGTGGTGGACTTGGCGGTGCTGGGTTAATGACTGGACTCGGTCTTAAAGGTTTTTTCCAACCTAAATGGTTCTATGATTCTATATTATCATTCCCCAAGATGAGTCATTGACGGCTTGCTTGTGTGGGCAGACTCATTGTCTGAGCTATTCTGGGATGGCTACTGCTCTACTGGTGTTCTGGAGTATTTCTTGTGTTCAGATAAAGCTAACATCTTCTGAGATAAAGATAACTTTTTCCTGGCATAATAACTTAGAGAATAGTCTTGCTTCTACCTTAGAGGGATATCTCTTGGGATAGCAGCCCCTTTCCTCTGCCTGGAGGGTTGGGAGCTTGTCTATGTGAAGTATTGTTTTCAGCTACAGCTTGGCTGTAGCCAACCATCTTCATACGGCTCCTTGAGCAGAGCTGGGCAATAGGCTTCCCCTATGAACACCACCACCATAACATATGTACCCTTTGCTGAGAATGTGCCTTGGCTTTCCACCCTCCCATGCTGCCCTAGGTGGGACCTCACCTCAATGCCTCTGCTGATTCTTATCCTCAGAACACAAAGGGCTGATCCTTGCCTTGGCTTAATCACAGCTCAGCAAGGAAGCTTCGTCACAGCTTACCTTTGTTTAACTATCTGCACATCTTATTGCTTTCTCAGTTTTATTAACTGTTTATGAATACCTGAATAAGTTATGCAGATAAGACTGATTATTATGTCTCTTGAGACACTGCTGGTATTCTAGATACTTTATGCTGGACCTATTGAGTCTTAGCACACAGGGGAATCAGATGTATTTTTCCTTTTAGAAATGCTAGGGATGCTCTCTGTAATTGGTAATCTAAATATAAGCAGGGGCATTGCATTGACCCTATCATATCTGCAGAGATTTTGAATGCATGTTCATGATACAGGTCTGTGCATAGGGTTTTAGCTTCAGGGCTGTACAAAGGATCATTTAGAGAGGATGGAGCTTTTCCTGTTGTATAAATTAATTTGTATTCACTTCAAAGGCTGAAGTGAGCTTTGAACCAAGGTGTGCTCCATGCAGGCTGTCTTCACAGGGTGAGTTTTACCCACCGTGACAGCATGTACATAGCCTTGCTCCGATGGTAACAAAAAATGACTGTGCAAGGGACTGGGTTTCTCCAGAGATGCTCTAAATGCCTGCTGCTCCAAGGACATGTGAATCCTTTTAGCTCGTTGCAGGATAAAACCTTCAATATTTAAGACCCACTCTGGTGCTGCAAACTCTTAAATGTAATGGGCTCTGCTGCTGTAAGATGATGTAGCTCCACTGACAACAATCCTTTCCCTGAAGCTGGAACCCAGGGGATTGAAATGGGATGAGGCTGATTTACATGAGAATCTGGCTGTATATACTTACAAACCAGCCTTTTGTGTTCTCTTATAAAACATGCTTAGTTAGGATACAGTTAAACTTGAATTCAAACTGGTGTTTGGAAATACTGCAACTACAGCTCTCAGTCATCATCATTATCACTGTAATTAGGATTTCAGCTGCTTTGCTCTGCTGCAAGTCCTTCACAGCATTATGGCTATTGACACAAAAAGCAGACTTACTGGTATTAGCTGTAAACATTGCAGCAAAACAGAAAAAACCCAAAATATTAATCTGTGCCATAGCACACAGCATGCACACAAAGTCATGACAATCAGCAATGATTTGTCATTCTGTGTTATATTTAATCTTAAGGTGGCCAAACTATTGGACAACATATTACCAGCACATGTACTGTGGGTTTGCTGCAATAGTTGTCTTCTGCTCTAAGCAGCAGCATCTCTTCCTCTCCCCAGACCAGCTTGGGATGCTTGGCGTGAGCAAACATGTCTATACATGAACTTGGGGAAGGAGAGGTCTACCTGAAATAAAACCGTGTATTAGTGGAAAACGTTTGCTGCAGATACAGCCTGATGATCAAACCAGCCACCTACTCCACAGCAGCATCTCTTGCAAGCCAAAGCTGGTCCCAGAATTGAAGTGAGCATCATCACCTTTCTTGGCTGGCAGGGATTCCATAGCACTCAAGTGGGGAGAAATCAGAGCTGGTGGTGTTGTCTTGAGACAAATTGCTTGAGATGAACCTTGCTGTGATCAGACTGATGCTGCCTTGAGATAAATCACTTCAGGTGGTATTGGTTTGCAAATTTTGTCTTTTCAATCATAAAACATGTCAGGTTTTTCTCAGTACTATATCTTTATCTCATTGCTACTACTTTTTCCCCAAACTGTTCCTATCCATTCCTTTTTCTTTCTTAACCTGAAATATCAGTGTTTTGTAAAGATGCTATTTAAAAAAATGAAAATGTTGAAAACAACCCTTTTTTTTTGAGCCTATTTGCATTTAAATACTGCAAACTTATTTAGAATAAACTGAAATTGTTCCCTACCTGTGATGAGCTCGAGGAGTGCAGTGATACATGGTGCGGTTATGCATTGTCTGGAGCATAATAGATGTGATTCCTGGATTACAGATCTTGTTGCAGCTTTGAAAGGCAGTCCAGCCTGAGCAGTGGTTTGCTCTGGCTTTTGAGGACTTCATTAGCTGGGACTGAAGTCAATGGAGATTTCTGGCACTGATGAAGGTCTGCACAGTTTGAAAGATTTCCTGTAGACCAGAAGACTGTCTAGCCTGTGGGCTTGGCTTAGATGCAACCTTCCTCGAGTCAGTGTTTATTGGATGTAATATTTAGAGCAGCTGAGGAAGGTCTGATCCAGTTCAAAACCACCGTTTTAGCCTAGGCAAAAGGTAGAAGATTTTAGAAAGAGGGAATTGTAATGTTATGTTTTCAATCTAAGCATTGTATTAGCATCAAATAATCTGTTGAATCTGTTAAACTAGCCTGGTTTCTGTGGACTTGAGAATCCCAGCAAGCTTCTCTTTTTCAATGCCCAAAGTGTCTTCAATGTTTTTTCAATGCCCAATGTGTCTTCTTTTCTGCTTCCACTCAACAATACTTGTGTCTGCAGCAGTGCTGTGTGCTTTTGTTCCAAGCCCTCAAACAAGGAATGAAGTGGGATCCGATGTCCAGCCAACTGCTTTCCCTCATGATACGATCTGGCAGCTGGGATCTCCCAGTCGTCTTGTGGGCTTGGCCTGCAACCCCAGCATTGGTGGATGTGAGATTGCAGCATGAGTGGGTTTGAGGATGGCCTTGAAAACACAGGGGCCTTTATGTTGGAGATGTGACTGGCACAGGGATAACCGAGGACCCCTGCTGATATTGGAGGGGACAGACAACATCCTCTGAGCTGGAAGGGTTAACAGGAGACTGCTGCTTCTCCTCCCTTGCCTTTACTGTTACCATGATTTATATATTTGAAAGTAGAAGTGATTAATAATCCACAAACCCTCAGCCTGGAAGCAGAGCTGAGGCACTTCACATACCAGAGCATACTATGATGCAAACAGTAAGAAATGATTAGCAAGACTCACATTTCCCCTCCTCCCCAAATAACTCCAGAGCAGCATCAATGGTCCCTTGCACTTCATGGCCCCCAGCTCCCAGCTGGCTGAGAGCTACCAAGTGCCTTCTGTATCAAAAGGCCATAGCTAAAAGTCTTTGTACTTGCAGGTACCATGGAGATGAGTCTGGCACAGTCTCCTGGAAAGATAAATATAGTTAGAGTGACGTTCCTGGAACTGGATATAAATGTCTCCATTCCATATGTGCACTGTTACTATCAAGATAAGGAAAAAACTGGCCTATAAAGTCCTCATTGACCTAAGAAGTCAACTGAGGTACAGAAAGAGCTGCTGAAGAGCAGAATTCGTCTGCTGTTTATCTGCTTGGACCTCGATGCTTGTCCTGCTCAGCACTGGGATGAGTGTAGGGGGATGACAATGTGGTCACAGAAGACAGAAGTAAATTGGAGGGAATTAGTCTTGGGGTAATGGTACATTGAATGCTGCGATGTATCGGTTCCCAGTATCTCTTCAGTTCAGAAAGACGAATCACTGCCAGCTTTGCTCTGTGGTCTCAGGTGAAAAAAAGGGTCTGTTTAACTGAGAAAACACTTTGGACTTCAGAAAGTGTTTTTCTTTCCTCTGGGATTTTCAGTGCTAGCAGGGGAGCAGATTTGGTTTCTTACATACAAAGAGGCAACCTAACAAGGTTCTGTATCCATGCTGTTATGAAAGGGATGAGGGGAAGTCCTAGTAACCCAGTGAAAAATGTACAGGAGAAAATCAAATGGAGATGTGGGCATCTCAGCTGTCCCTTTTCATGTGCTGAAATTAGACAGGAGAAGGTAATTTGCATCATTCTTACCTGAGAAAAGAATAACATTACTTCTTTTTAATGCTAATCCACATCAGTAGCAAAGTGGGTAGACAGGAACTGGTAAAGGTTATCTGTGACCTACTTCTTTCATAATGGTACAAACAACCCTTTTAAACAAGATACAATGGCAAAGCAGGGCCTCAGAGGAGATTCTGAATCCCCTCCTGTCCCACTGGGGTCAATAGGAACTGAAAGTCTTCAGCATCTTGCCAGCTATAGCTGCTGCATTTATGTTGATGGTGTGTTCAATCCAGCTGCATGTTCCTTGCACTGGAGTGACTGCAGTAATGCAGTTACTGCAGCAATACCCATGTGTGGTGATGAGGTCAGTACACAGCATATGTGTGTGTGTGGGGCCCTGTTCTCTTTGATTGGAATCAAATGTGCATCATACTCAAGTACAGGCAGGTTTTGGTCTGGCACATCCTTTTATGACCCTTAAGAAGTGGGATTTAATTTTAAGGTGACACTTCCCTAGCAACAAGACAAGACAATTTCCCATTAAGCTTATTTCAGTGGACACCACAGTTTGCAGAAGAGCTGCTCCACTTTCTTGGCAGCTCCTTCCCAAACACCGCTCCTGCAGCATCCCCTGAGCCTGTGACCAAAGTGCCTCCATCCCTAACAAACCTGCTATATTTGACTCTGACACTGGTTTTAACAACAAACTGGACTTTAAATGAGGTTAAACTTTTTGAGGGAAGTCCATACGTCATCCTTCACTGCCCCCTGCCCCTTATGTCAGATAACTGAGAATAACATTTTACTTAGAAACACTGAAATGATGTCTTAAGGGAGTTTTATTTCCAACATGGACTGCCTGTTCCCTCGTGCACCACAAACAGCTGTCTCCTCACCCTGGAGAATACGTTGTAGTGTGTG